>JAHLWY010002107.1:0-13525 GCA_020002185.1 Paraescarpia echinospica
CAGTTGGTGGAGGGAGCAGTACAAGATAGAGGGGAATGGTGACAGTTGGTGGAGGGAGCAGTGCAAGATAAGGGGAATGGTGACAATTAGTGTAGGGAGCAGTGCAAGATAGGGGGAATGGTGACAGTTAGTGGAGGGAGCAGTGCAAGATAGAGGGGAATGGAGACAGTTGGCGGAGGGAGCAGTGCAAGATAGAGGGGGAATGGTGACAGTTGGTGGAGGGAGCAGTGAAGATAGAGGGGAATGGAGACAGTTGGTGGAGGGAGCAGTGCAAGATAGGGGGAATGGTGACAGTTGGTGGAGGGAGCAGTGCAAGATAGGGGGAATGGTGACAGTTGGTGGAGGGAGCAGTGAAGATAGAGGGGAATGGAGACAGTTGGTGGAGGGAGCAGTGCAAGATAGGGGGAATGGTGACAGTTGGTGGAGGGAGCAGAGCAAGATAGAGGGGAATGGAGACAGTTGGTAGAGGGAGCTGTACAAGATAGAGGGGAATGGTGACAGTTGGTGGAGGGAGCAGTGCAAGATGAGTGAGAGAAAAGAAGAAGAAAAAGAAAGATAACTGAAATAGATGAACAGAATCAAGACCAGCCTCACCCCTGACGACACAGAATCAATTGGAGAACAACAATGCCTCTATTTTGTATGACAGAACAAATTAATATCGTCTTCAGAGGACCAAGTGCAGGAGTGCGCCACCACACAATGTCCCAACAATCAATTCTGGCTTGATCACAAGAATCCTGTCAAAATAAGGGGTCTCCTGGGCACCTGATGTACATCCCGTGGATCCGTCTGTGTAAATGATTAACAATATTGTATATTTCCAAAGCGAGGAAGACCTAGAGTGCGATGGGAGGACTGTGCAAAGAGAGACTTGGGAGAATTGGGAGAGGAGTGGGGAACGAGAGCGAAAAATAGAGGGAGTGGAGATGGTTGGTGGAGAGAGCAATGCAAGATCGATGAGGGAACAGAAGAAAAAAAAACTGAAATCGAGGAACGGAATCGAGACCAGCTTCACCCATGACAAGAGGGAAACAAGAGGAGAACAACGTTTTTCCAAAATGGCATGAATGAGTTATAATCCAATGTACCTCTCGAACGGGATGTTCTCTCGATGCCTTCTAGACACACTCGGCACAAGCTGTGATTGCACGGCAACAACATCGGGTCGTTATAGATTTCGCGACAGACGGGACATGTCAACTCTTGCTCCATAACGACAGGCTCGACAGTCTAGAAACACAGCATAATTAAGTTTTATAAATGTAAAAAAAAATAAAAAAAGGGAAAAGTAGAGAAGAACCGCATTCCTTATTAGGCACGTTTCCCCAATATCAATAGGATCTGTAACATTTGCACTCTCAATATCAAGAAACATTTTCAATTATACCAACTTTTCAAAAAACGACCCGACAGTCCTGAATAACACCCAAAATATCAGTTACTCTTTCTTTCAAACATTGAAATAGAAACACAACACAGGTGTGTGCATGTTATAAATCAGTGCTTCTCAACCTTTATAAGTTCGCTGCACATTTTATAGTTAGCTCAATCCTCGTGGCACACCGAGTCACATTTTATTATGTCACAGAGTATTGTCACCACCAACTAGTTATGGGATGGAATGGTAAATTATCATTTTCCCCACGGATAAATAATACTACGAATTGTAGTTTTATTTTGAAAATAAATCTTAATTACCGTTCAATAATTTTATTTCAAGCAGACTATAAACGTAATCCAAACACGTCTCTCAAATAATCAGTACAGGCCACATGTTAGGTAAATAATGCATAGGTCGAAACGTCTATTTGGCACTAGTGAGAAATTTACACCTGTCTTGTGGAACAGAGACGTTTATTGTTCGACTCTGTGAAGGAAAGAGGTACACGAAGTTCCTGATCCAGGCTCTTTAGGCATGACCTATTCTTGGTCCTGCAGGATTAGTGTTAATATCGAGAAGCTGACCTCACATAGGTATGTTGTCGAAAATGGAAGCAACACTCAATGGCACGATCAGCAATGGTTGGATACTCCTTTTTCACCTGCACCCAAGACGTGCACATCAGAGAACGTAAGTGATCGCTCCTAAGGTCTACCAGTTCCTCTCGAAGCTACCCAGCAGAAGCCTGTGCAGATGATACGAAAGGATCACAAACCCAGTCATATTGTTCAGGGCTGGTTAACTGGAATAATACTGAAACTTGTCGTGAAGCATGCCTAGATGTTCTGCTATCACAGCCAGTGATAACAGAGGCGCTAAAATGCACCACCGCTCCAATGCCGCCATGTGTCTTTTAGGCACATGCGCACCAGGGGCCGGTTTCGTGAAGCGTACTTAAAGTTACGCAATTACTTAGCGTCACGTGTCTGCGTAAACTCCAATGTTCGCTTATATTAAAAAAACATGTCACTGACTACGACGATCATCTTAGCGTTAAGTACGGTTCTTAGCCGCTTCATGAAACCGGCCCCAGACTGTTTGAGTACACCAAAAAGAGTGGGACTAATGCTGAATGCAGGGGAACAAACGGAAAAACACACACATTTCCATGCAGTCTTCTTTTCATCTCAAGATATGCATAACAGAAATAAAATTCTTACTTTTTATTTTAATTACCAGAGATGCCGCGGCACACCTGGTAGGTTGTCGCGGCACACCAGTTGAGAAGCACTGTTAAATATAAATGACACAACTCAAAAAGAAAGGGAGAAAGTACACACGCGCTGCTTATTGGGCACATTCCCGAATATCAGTATAAGCCATGTAGTATGTGTATGCCAGACAATTTACTTAATTCAACATAAATAAACCTTGTCAATTATATAAATCTTTCAAAAAATACACATGCACGCACGCATGTGCAAACATTGCATCATTGAGTACCTTTAGCCATAATCTTCTAATATTCGGTATCAGAACTGCACATACCAACGCCATTTTAAAGAACATTGGTCTTTTAAAGCTGGATGATGTGTGGTGCGCAGTAGCACAACGGTAAGAGCTCCGGACTCTCGACTGAGAGAACGCGGGTTCGAATCCTGTGAGGCGGTGTCGAACCTTGGTCAAGTTCGTTTACTCTACATTGCTTCAGTTTGCTCAGCTGTATGAATGAGTACCTGGCTAGAGACAATGGTGGTTATTTGTGTACGAATAGTATTTGCACATTAATTGCAGCGTGGCTGAATGCTTCCCAGAGAAGTCGAGATGATGTTCTATTGAACAGGTCTGCCAGGGAGTAAAGTGTAAAGCGCTTTGAACAGTCCTGAGGACTGGATACTGCGTTATATAAAAATTTAGCTTTTTTATATCGTTAAGCTCCAACAATTAAAATTATACTTTAAACTTGTAAATACAAAATTACCAGAATAGTTTAATAATATGCCCAATATAGATAATTCAAACATTCATAACTGTCACACCAGAAACAGTGATAATATCTACATAAATCCAGTAAATCATAATGTTGTCACTAATTGCATTAGACATTCAATTATTCACACTGTTAACAATTTACCATCTGAACTCAGAAATAAGATTGATACCCATTCTCTCCAAAGCTTTTCAATATATTGTAAAAAAATACTTCATAAGGAATTATGAAACTGAAGGTTTATACCAAACTGTTATGTTTGTACTAACTGAAAATAAAATAAACCTTCCAACTTAAACAGTTTGTAAACTTTGTGTGTTGTTTACTTATTACTATACAGAACGAGTCACCATCACAGTGTTTTGTAACATAAGACAATTGCATTTGATACTGATAGTATTCTTAAAAGATTTTTAGGGTTAAGTATTTTTTTTTTTTTATTAATATTAGTAGGACTATTAAACAGTTAATTACTATTAATTGGTGTTATTGGCTAATTGTTTTGAAGAAGTTTTTTAAATAGTTTAATAATGTTTAACTATTGAATAATTGTCAGTTTTATTTTAACATTAGCAAAATTTACATATTATTATTCTAGTATATTAGTTTGGTTGCTTGATGTAAGTTAGTGTTAGTATTTAGTTAATGTTAGTCAATTAGTTAGTTAGTATTAAACACTGTCAATTAATGCATATTACTTACAAAATCATATTTAATACAATAATTATTGTTATACACTGTATTATAACTTTGTATTAAAATTATACATTTATGAGGATCTCCCTGACCATACATTTCTTTACATTTATTTGCTGTATCTAATATGTATTTTATGGTCGAATAAGTTATTATAATTCTTCAATGAACATACCACATTGCTCAATGCTTAGTATCTAAAGAATGTGTAAAATATTAAACATAATACTGTCTCACAAGAAAGCCTCATGAAATAATTTTACTTTATTTTTATAAAATAATTCCCGGTTTTTCATCAGCACATGAATTTTAAAATAGGTTTCACAAAACTTTATTTTTGAAACAAAATTATCCTTTGATTAAATATGCATGCTATAATTCTGTGCAAAATGGGAAAACAATGACACTCTAAAAGAATGTGCCTACTTGTAAGAAGTACACTCAGTAGACATCTTAAGACTTTTAAGTTGTTAATTGTTGATGATGAGTTGCTTTGATAGTTGTTAGAGACACATTTACTAAAAATCGCACCCCTCATTTACGTTTTAATAAAGTTCTGATGAGAAACATGGAATTGTTTTATATAGCCCTAAAGTAAAGTGACATAAATGGCAGAAAGTGTGTGGGCCATAAACTGACAGAAATAAATACTTCATCCATCACACATTTAAGAGACATGGGGTCAAATACATTTGTATTTGAAAGTATTTAAATACATTTTTTGAAGTATTTGTAATTGTATTTGACACTAATTAAATGAAAGTATTTGTATTTAAATACTTCCATAAAGTATTTGAAAGTTTCAAATACTATTTCAAATACTTTTATTTGGGCGTGGTTATTAATAAGTGGTAAGTTAGATTTTGTATTTACCTATCTTATTTAACTTCTTGAGAGCCAAAAACATGTACTGGTTCATTTGACAATTGACCACATTTTCCAGTCAGAAAGAAAGCCATTATGTGGAAGTCACCGAGATCATTATGAGAGCATACCAGTGAAGTCAGGATCAATTTGTTGCCATGTGTGACCATGATACAATTAGCAACAACAGGATTTGCACTGGCATGCCTGTCTTTTGATCATGGTTTTATTGTCCCTGCTTTGGAACCCTTCTAGCTGCTAAGGCCTGTTATTGTGTCAATGCTTGTGTGAACTGATAAGACATTTGCACTCTGTGGGTTGAGGGGAAGATAGGGGCTTCCCAAGCCAGACCATTACTTGCCTACATTGTTGCAATTTTACAGCATACCAAATATTGCCAGTCTATACGGAATATCTCATGTAATTGTTATATATAACATCATGAAATGATGTCGATAAACAACATAATTATTTCGTAATATAAGATTTGCTATTAGTTTTGTAAAAACTGTTTTGAAAAGTATTTGAAATAGTTCCTAATGTGTTTGAATTAAAATACTTTTGCATTACAAAGTATTTGTAATTGTATTTGAACCCATCAGGAGTATTTGTATTTAAATACTTTTCAATATATTTGAACCCATGTCTGACATGTACCTTGTATTTGTAATTGTATTTGAACCCATCAGGAGTATTTGTATTTAAATACTTTTCAATATATTTGAACCCATGTCTGACATGTACCTTGTACCCAAAGGTGGGTCCGGATTCGACACAAGTGCCTCCTGTCACACTGTCAAACAGGAACACACAGCACAGGGACAGCATTTGTTGTTGATGAGACACGTTCATCTTCATCATATCATCATCATCCATTGGGCGGCCACAATCATGACATCAGGTTATTCTGCCCAACATTTTATTTCATGTTTTACACATAAATAACAAGTTTCCACAGCAAGTTATCAAATGTGTGCTTATAAATCATGCCAGAATTAATGTATTTAAATAATGTAGAAATGTACACAGATTTACAACAGAATGTCTAAAAACTTTTTCTTGGAGTTTTGTTTTTTCTGTTTTCTCTAACTGTCAGTCTATTAAAAGAAATTGCGGTACAGGATAGACTCACAGTAAATAATACCAAGTCAGTGAATATTACGAATATTGTCAACACCGAGCTTTGGATCAGTATATGTTGTTGTTGTTTGGTTGTATGAATAACCTCACAGACCATCCTTCTTTTTGTTTACTTTATTACAACTGAATGCACTGTAAACATGATGTCCATTACTAGCCAATAAGAGTGGTATTATCGTGTACCCCATTAGTGTCAAATGTCAGTGTGCCAGCCGAGGAAGGCCGGAGTACTGATTAATGACTAACGCACGCTGTCCCTAGGGCAACAGCAGCCGGAGAGCGGCTGGCAGGCGGCTGTCGTGTGCCGAGAGTTGCCACCTGTCAGCCGCTCAGATCCGCTCTCGGGCCGAGTGCTGGCTAGGCCTGGACCCGACTATATAATAATAATATACATATTTTTTTATTTAATATAGCGCCAGATTCAGTTATAAATTGTTCGTGGCGCTTTACAACATGTAGAACCCAGATAGAGGTATTAATGATGGCTAAATAAGCATGCATTTTCTAAAAGAAAATTTAAATATTAGTAAAATACGAATAAATACAGTAATTAAATAAATATATTAAAATAATTATCATAGCTACAGTTCTATGTAGAAATAAGACATTGTCAATTCATTTAACTGAACTAATGTACATGTAAGTATAAAATAAATATATAAATAGGTTAATTAATACATAAGAGATATAAAACAAATCAATGCAGAAAGTAAACTATGCCACATTGGACAAGAACGAGAGTCTAAAAAAATGAGTATTTAAGCGTGCCTTGAAAGTAGAGAGACAATCAGACGTTTTAATGTCATTAGGCAAAGTGTTCCACAAAGTCGCTGCGGCGACCGCAAACGAATTGTCCCCAGCTTTGACATGAGTCCGCAGGACCGTTAACATGTTATTGTTGGTAGAGCGCAGGGCTCTTGTTGGTTTGTATGGGCATACAAGGTCGCATAAATATTTCGGGGCATCGCCATGCACAGCTTTATATGTAAACACTAATAGCTTAAAGTCGATTCTGTGTGCTACAGGCAACCAGTGAAGAATGCACAACAGAGGCATGGCGCTGTCACTCCGTGGGCGGCGTAGGATCAACCTAGCAGCAGAGTTGTGCATTCTCCGCAGTCGAGCGATGTTGTTGACAGAAGTGCCGTATAGAAGTGAATTGCAGTAATCAAGCCTTGATGTAATAATGGCGTTGACGACACGTTCCTTTGTCGACGTTGGGAGATAAAGACTCATCTGGTTAATATGGCGCAGGTGAAATGAGCACACACTGACGATGCTTGAAACTTGCTTCTTAAAATCGAGGTGGCGATCCATAACGACACCAAGGTTACGAACACATATTGAGGCAGTAATCGTAACATCTCCTACGCGTATCACACTGCCGTCAATAAGCGCAGCGGCACTCTTTGGCACTACGGGAAGATATTCCGTTTTATTGTTGTTCATGCACATGTAGTTTGATGTCATCCACTGATTGACAATATCTAGACACTCCTCCATACGTCGCCGAGTAGCAGCCAACGCAGTCGCAGTGAGGTCAAAATGGCAGTACAATTGCAGATCATCCGCATAATGATGAAAACAAAGTCCATGCGCTCTAATTATGTCGCCAATGGGTTGTACGTACAACGAGAATAACAAAGACCCAGCACCGAACCCTGTGGGACACCCGATGTCACACAAGTTGTATTCGATGACGCATCACGAATGACCACACGCTGGGTCCGGCTCTGCAGATAGGATTGCAGCCAGCCAAGCGCCTTGCCAACAATGCCGTAACGCAACCGAAGGCGCTGGATCATTATCTTGTGATTGATTGTGTCAAAGGCCGCACTAAAGTCAATAAGAACTAGTGCCGTGCCTTGTCTATTGTCTATGGCGGCTTTCATGGCATTTGTTACGTGCGGTTTCAGTTGAATGATTCTTCCGGTAGGCTGATTGGAAACAGTCTTCCATTCGCTGATCGGAAATATGAGAGATGATCCTTCGCGCAATAACTTTCTCTATGACTTTTGACAGATGGCTTAGGTTGCTGACTGGACGGTAGTTGTTGAGTATGTCCTTGTTGAGTGATTGTTTCTTGAGCAATGGCCGGACAATTGCGTGCTTAAGCAGCACAGGCATGACTGCCTCCACGAGTGAAGCGTTTACAATTTGTATGATGATAGGCACGATACTGTCCATGTTGTCATTTAGTTGCTTATTTGGTAGTGGATCAAGTGAGCATGTCTTATTCGTAGTGCCAAGACTATTAGTGATTTCGGCTGTAGTAGTTGGCTCGAACCCTTGAATTGGGTCAGTAAAACAACGTGTCTCGTCCTCTGTCGGGTCAACGGCAATGCGGTAGTGCAAGTTAATCAATAATTTCTCGATCTTTTCTTGGAAGAAACGTGAGAATTTATCACATCCTTCCTTCACTGAACAGAATTCAGGAAGTTGCATGTTGTGTACGTCGAGTGATCTCAGAATGCGAAACATGTTCTTGTTATTAGCGTTCTGTAATTGTCCGCGATAATACTCGGTTTTCTTACTGGCTATCATTGTAGTGCAGTCGTCGCGAGGGGCGACGTATAATTGGCGGTGTATTTCGAGTTTTGTTCTTCTCCACAGATTCTCACACGTTCGCCTCTTCTCTCTTACTTCGTCGACCTCAGCGTCATACCACGGATGCGGCGAGTTGCTCCTGACGTGTACGTAGCGCCAAGGAGCGTGCTTGTCTAAGCAGTTAGTGAGACAGGTGTTGTAGTCCGATGCTAAGACCTCCGCTTGCTGACGGTCAGCGTGGGCACACATGCCAGAACATACAGATTTAACATCATCATTAAACACTGTAGCATCCATAATGCGGAAGTTGCGCTTGGCAATTACTGAAGTTTCAGCTGACGGTTTCAACACATTTAATGCCAGTTCTATGCGATAGTGGTCCGATATGGAGTCTGGATAAACAACAACAGAAGATACTAAGTTATCGCTGTCATGACTTATCACCAGGTCCAATGTATGTCCTGTTTTATGGGTCGGCGAATGGACGTGTTGCAGCAAATTGTAGGAATCAAGTAGATAGCGAAGCGGTTCTGATTTCGTTACATCATCAAAATGAATATTAAAGTCTCCAGCAATTACGGTTGGTATAACGGAAACAGATGCTTCTGTAAATAAACATTCAAGTTCAGCATAAAATTCACACGAAGTTCCAGATGCCTTACTTGAAGCAGGCGGGTGGTAAATGACACACATGTCGAACGATATAGAATGGGCTGCAGAGAACTGCACACGGAAAAGTTCAATGGTATTCAAATGGAGAGTAGGAAGAATCTTCGTTGTAAATGTATCGCGGTGCAAGATTGCAACACTGCCACCACGACGAGAAGATCGTGCCACGTGGTGGAAGAGGAACCCGGGAGGGGTCACTTCAGCAATAACAACTTCGTCACCGCTCTTCCTTAACCACGTCTCGGTTATCGCCAAGATGTCGCATTTGTGTTCAACGACGTATTCGTTGATTTTGATAGCTTTATTACACACGGAACGAGCATTCAGTTATGCCACATTGACGAATGGCGTATCGTGTGGCATAACAGGGGCGGCTCTTAGAGTTACCAGATTCGCACTGACATTGCCTTGCCGACATACAATTCGTGAAGAATCTTTAAAACGGCTGGTAATCCACGTTCGAATCGCGCGCTGTTTGGGCGTGCCCCCACGTCTGCCACGCAGAGTTGGACGCGCCGTGGACAGTCCTAGACGTCTGTTCAATGAATACACTGTGTCTGGTAATCGCGGAGTGACACCCCTGGTGGCAGGACGGAAAGCCCGAAAGACGTTCTGTAGGCACATCGCCGCCAACGGTAGAACAATGCCTTGCTAATTATAGTTTACCAAATTAGGTCACACACGGGCGTTGTCGGTCTAAAGACCTGTAGTCCACCAGCTTCGTCAGCGACACGGTTGGCTGACGACATTAAAACATTTCAAGATTGTAGACAAAGTACGCTACCTTGTATAAAAAGTTCAGCGAGACAGTCACTGCAGCATCACGAATAAATAGTGAAGTTATGATTGTTCAATTCTTCGTAAACAGGCAGAAAACATGTTAATATCACGAGCATGATTTGGCTTGCTGCCTGTCAGGCGCTACCGCTACAGTCGAATATGGCTATGGAGCGTACATGCGTGCGGGTGTGCGTGCACGAACTCGCCCGTGCAGGTGTGTGTGCGTTAGTGCGTGCGCGCGTTCGCATGTGCCCAAGAAAGGAGCTTTTTGAGCTTGACTTTGACTTCCACCAAAACGAAAGTACGGCCTTAGGCTAGGCCTTAGCTTAGCCTTAGGCTTAGTTAGAGTAAGTTAGATCATCTGCTTCCAGGCGTTTTACAGTTATCCTCAACAAACGCACGATAGTTATTGTGGAATGTATGTTCATGTTAGCATATAGTGCGGATAAACTTATACTTGCCGTGTATCAATCAATTATTATCAATGTAAAACAACAGCCACAGACTTCAGCAACAATTCCCACTCACGTACAACGTCAACGAGGCGTGATCGTGATGGTCGTAGTGCTGTCTGTCGGAATTGCTAACTTCATTGCCCCGGCGCAGTTGAGCAATAATATTCTGTCAATGTGTATATCTGATGGTGTTTAACATATAAATTTTAATTTTATGAAATCAATAGATATGTTTGGTCACTAGAGGAATTTGAAAGAAAATACGTGCTAAGCCGATAACTGTATCAATTATCGGACCTATCCGTTATCGACCACTATAGTGGCGTCCTCTTGGGCGTTCGAGGAAACGGTTAGTTATTGAGCTTTCAGCCCGAGGGGTGCACTGCCTATACTAGCAATACTGTGGATGTGCCGACTTCAAGGGTCGTTTTTTATCGAGGCTCCCTAAATCAAGGGTCTATTTTTTCACATGTTCTCCCTAGAACAAGGGCCAACATTTTAAAGAAATTCCCTAGACAAGGGTATCATTTCGAGGAACTCTCACTAGAACAAGGCTAGGTTTTTATCGCAGCATTCACGGCCCGGGGGGGGGGTGGGCACTGCCTATACTAGCGGTACTGTGGATGTGCCGACTTCAAGGGTCGTTTTTTTATCGAGGCTTCCTAGATCAAGGGTCTGTTTTTTACATGTTCTCCCTAGAACAAGGGTTATACGTTTTGATATTGGATGCCCTTATCAATGTGAACTTCGGCTGCACACCCCTACCCACATGTAGTAATGTGGTCTAACCCCAAATTGATGTCCTGCATGTTACAAATCTTCACGAAGGCTAGACTGATATCAAGCTACACATATAACTAGATTAAACGCAAAGGGGAATGTATGTTACCCTTTCATCTCCGTCACGTAAGTTACAAGAAAATAGTACGTAAGTTATAGGTGTGAAAACTCATTCCCATTTGATGTTTTATCTTGTCTAATGCAGTAGTACATCCAGTATTCTCGAAACAAACGTGTCCCATCACAAAGTGATCGAAAAAAATTCACGCATATCACACCAAAACGGTATTTTCAAGTGCACTCTTTGCGCGGACGGATCAGCAATGTGGTCTTACCCCAAATTGATGTCTTGCATGTTTCAAATCTTCACGAAGGCTAGACTGATATCAAGCTACACATATAACTAGTTTAACCGCAAAGGTGAATGTATATTACCCTTTCATCTCCGTCACGTAAGTTACAAGAAAATAGTACGTAAGTTATAGGTGTGAAAACTCATTCCCATTTGATGTTTTATCTTGTCTAATGCAGTAGTACATTAAGTATTCTCGAAACAAACGTGTCCCATCACAAAGTGATCGAAAAAAATTCACGCATATCACACCAAAACGGTATTTTCAAGTGCACTCTTTGCGCGGACGGATCAGCAATGTGGTCTTACCCCAAATTGATGTCTTGCATGTTAAAAATCTTCACGAAGGCTAGACTGATATCAAGCTACACATATAACTAGATTAACCGCAAAGGGGAATGTATGTTACCCTTTCATCTCCGTCACGTAAGTTACAAGAAAATAGTACGTAAGTTATAGGTGTGAAAACTCATTCCCATTTGATGTTTTATCTTGTCTAATGCAGTAGTACATTCAGTATTCTCGAAACAAACGTGTCCCATCATAAAGTGATCGAAAAAAATTCACGCATATCACATCAAAACGGTATTTTCAAGTGCACTCTTTACGCGGACGGATCAGTAATGTGGTGTAACCCCAAATTGATGTCCTGCATGTTACAAATCTTCACGAAGGCTAGACTGATATCAAGCTACACATATAACTAGATTAACCGCAAAGGGGAATGTATGTTACCCTTTCATCTCCGTCACGTAAGTTACAAGAAAATAGTACATAAGTTATAGGTGTGAAAACTCATTCCCATTTGAAGTTTTATCTTGTCTAATGCAGTAGTACATTCAGTATTCTCGAAACAAACGTGTCCCATCAGAAAGTGATCGAAAGAATTCACGCATATCACACCAAAACGGTATTTTCAAGTGCACTCTTTGCGCGGACGGATCAGTAATGTGGTCTTACCCCAAATTGATGTCCTGCATGTTACAAATCTTCACGAAGGTTAGACTGATATCAAGCTACACATATAACGAGATTAACCGCAAAGGGGAATGTATGTTACCCTTTCATCTCCGTCACGTAAGTTACAAGAAAATAGTACGTAAGTTATAGGTGTGAAAACTCATTCCCATTTGATGTTTTATCTTGTCTAATGCAGTAATACATCGTGTTATCCGAAGAAACGTGTCCCATCCTTAAAGAGTGATCGAAAAATTCACGCATATCACATCAAAACGGTATGATAGGTGCACTCTTTGCGCGGACGGATCAGTAATGTGGTATGAAAAACCCCAAATTGATATCCTGCATTTTATAAACCTTCACGAAGGCTAGACTGATACCAAGCTACACATATAACTAGATTAACCTCAAAGGGGAATGTATGTTACCCTTTCATCTCCGTCACGTAAGTTACAAGAAAATAGTACGTAAGTTTTTGGTGTGAAAACTCATTCCCATTTGATGTTTTATGTTGTCTAATGCAGTAGTACATTCAGTATTCTCGAAACAAACGTGTCCCATCACAAAGTGATCGAAAAAAGTTCACGCATATCACACCAAAACGGTATTTTCAAGTGCACTCTTTGCGCGGACCCGGATCGGTAGTAGTGCACTGAAATTGATGTCTTGCATGTTTCAAATCTTCACGAAGGCTAGACTTATATCAAGCTACACATATAACTAGTTTAACCGCAAAAGGGAATGTATGTTACCTTTTCACCTCCGTCACGTAAGTTACAAGAAAATAGTACGTAAGTTATAGGTGTGAAAACTCATTCCCATTTGATGTTTTATCTTGTCTAATGCAGTAGTACATTCAGTATTCTCAAGAAAAAAAGTGTCCCATCACAAAGTGATCGAAAAAAATT
>JAHLWY010002108.1:0-13522 GCA_020002185.1 Paraescarpia echinospica
AGAGGAAGTGGTTCCTTTAGGATGGAAAGAAGCAAACATTATACCGTTATTTAAAAAAGGTTCGAGAAACAAGTCAAATAATTATAGACCAGTTAGTTTAACATCGGTGATTTGTAAATTATTAGAAAGACTAATTAAAGATCACATGGTGGATTTTCTTGTTAAACATAACTTGATAAACCCATCTCAACATGGGTTTCTAAAAGCGAGGTCGTGCTTAACAAATATGTTATGATTTTTGGAAGACATCACTAAGTGGGTAGATGAGGGATCACCAGTAGATATCGTCTACATAGATTTTCAAAAAGCTTTCGACAAAGTACCACATCAAAGATTACTGCTTAAACTAAAGGCCCATGGCATAGGAAATGGTATAATAAACTGGACAGAAAAATGGCTGATTGACAGAAGACAACGTGTAGTAGTTGATGGGGAGGCTTCAAACTGGAAATCGGTATTGAGTGGGGTACCACAGGGATCAGTACTAGGACCTATATTATTCTTAATATATATAACCTTGTGAGAGTTGGATGATAGAATAACAAGCAAGGTGTTAGAATTTACAGAGATGATACAAAGAAGTGTTTAGAAGGATTAAAAGTGATGGGAGATAGACAAACATTTACAAGAGATGAGAAGTCTTGACAAGGTTGATCAAATGTGAATTACAAGAGAAAAATTGGCAAAATGCTGTTTCAATTTTGGGAAATATAAATGCCTCCCACACACTGGGACATGGGAACAGAGAGTAGGAGAATACACTACAATGGGGGGTACTATACTAAGTACTACTGTAAAAGAAAAGGACTTAGGGTTAACCATTAGTGCTGATATGAAGGTTTCAGAGCAGTGCGGAATTGCAGCTTCAAAGGGAAATCAAATCCTTGGATTAATTAGGTGAAACATAACGTATAAGGAAAAAGAGCTAATAATACCACTGTACAAAACAATAGTTAGGCCTCATTTAGAATATTGTATTCAAGCGTGGAGGCCATATCACAGGAAGGACATAGATATGCTAGAAAGAGTGCAGAGGAGAGCAACTAAAATGATACCAAAACTGAGGGATCTTAGTTACGAAATACGCCTAAAAATGCGGTTTAACAACACTAGAGACCAGGAGATTGAGAGGAGATCAGATAGAAGTGTTTAAAATATTGAAGGGTTATGAAAATATTGATAGAAATATTTTTTTCTCAGTTAAGAAAGATAGAAGGACTAGAGGACATGAACTTACATTGGCAAAGGAGCAGAGTAGATTGGATATAAGAAAGTTTTCATTTTCACAAAGGACTGTAAATGAATGGAACAGATTACCTGCTGATTGTGTGGGTGCTAGTAGCGTGAATATGTTTAAAAATAAAATCGACACATACCTCAGACGGGCGGGATACACATAGATAAAAGGGTCGGACTCTCGATAAGCCAAAGGGCTTCCTTGTCCACCTGCCACCTAGAGTTAATTCTCTGGGTGGCAATCTTGTTAAATCTTGTTAAATCATCACATTCCTTCACATAATTTATTATAACTTGTTTTTTCTTCTTAATTTCTGTATCTACTGTATATACAGTCACTGTATTTTGATATCTTTTTTTGATTTTATATTTCTTTAATAAAATTGGTGATAATGACACAAGTGCTCTTATTTATTTAATTACAGACAATTGCATTCTGGAATGTAATTATTACACTGAGATGTAATTTATTACATGGAGATGTAATTTATTACACTCAAGTAACTGTACTCATAAATGTACACAGCAATTGGCTACAAGGAATAGGTAGGGTGATACAGAATGGGCACTATCCATTTGTGGAGTATTCGCCCCTTCACATCTGAGTAACTAAACTACTGAAAAGTTGGTCATTAGGAACTTGGACTATGTAACATTTTTGGTCCCATACATAAGTCGGTGGTCCACATATTAACACATAATATGTAAACAGCATTTACATTATCAGTTTTGGAAGTCTGAATAAACACATTTACTGATAAGGTAGTAGTCATGCTGGCTGGTACTTTTGAGTAGCCATCCTGAAAAAAACGAGTTGGATGCCTATGAAATGCAGTAATTTCGAAAACTTATTATAATGTTAGTTATGCATAGGAGCTGATTTAGTGTATTTGGGATTCAAGTCAAGTACTAGTTTGGTACTTACTCCAGCAACTGTGTGTCACCGTTGCATGTTGCACAACACCACCACAGATGGGTTGATACATTCTGTATCCAATGAAGGAGGTCCTCGCATCCCTTGCCTCGGACCTTCGCAGTAAACTTGCGGTTGATGCCTTTCCCATGTGCCACATCATGTTGGTGATCGAGCTGAAATGCAAATTACAATTATTTATATTTTTGACCCAAATTCAAGATATTTTCACAACAGCTGTTACCTGTTTTTGCTGTTAGTGTGCAAAAAATATGATTATTGAGGGATACCAGTATTTTTATAATACAAACATGGTGTATCTGGTGAGCTCATTGATAACTATATTTGGATCACATAATTACTCCCAGAGATATCCTTCCAAATGCAGAATTTAAATGTTTTTTTTATAGAAAATGGCCATAAAATGTGGCATAATGGATAAACATTACTTGATATTGACACCCTTATTCCATGGATAAGTGTGGTTTAAAGGTATGTAATTATTGTAAAATGATATCTATTCACAGTAAACATAATAAGCTATCATAATCTGGCATAAAAACACATTTTAGTATTTTTTTCTAAAAAAAACACTTTCACCTGGGTTGTATCCCCTTAACTAAAATTTAGTAACATTATGTAATTTTACTAAATACAAAGGAACCCATTTTAAACGTTTTACAATATAGTATATAGTGATATAAACAGTAGTCACACATAATTA
Source organism: Paraescarpia echinospica (assembly GCA_020002185.1). Classification (NCBI taxonomy): domain Eukaryota; kingdom Metazoa; phylum Annelida; class Polychaeta; order Sabellida; family Siboglinidae; genus Paraescarpia; species Paraescarpia echinospica. Next base: position 2,874 of record JAHLWY010002108.1, read on the forward strand.
TATACGAAGTCCAATTATATAACATCATGACATAAATGATAGGCCAAACATTTCGATATATGACAATGTCTAATGCAATATTATTGACTCCAGAACGTATTTGTGTTCATTTAACACAAAATACAGTACGTTTTGCCATGTTATTATAAATACAATCATTCCAGCCCATGTTAATCCGTTACTGTAATATCGCTCACGCCACTTGATTGCCATTAAGTTTAACTGTTGCTATTCGGCTATCTTCTAAAGACTAAAGTCTAAACTCTTTGTGGTGCAATATAGTACATTCTGGTACTGTTCTGGCTTGCCTCCAGCATATGTTGCATCTCAAATGTCAACAGATTTTAATTGGATACCAAGTAACTCGGTACTAACCTTCATGTGATCGATTTCTCGGCGGCGGCGCGTTTGACCGAAAATATGCGTCGCTTTGACGGCTGAGGTCCATGACTAAATATCGTAGGCACTGCACCTGGCTTCAAATATCGACGTTGGCGACGTTTTGTCGGATTTAGTGTCATTAACTGACGATATAGATTTCCTTCGAAGCATGTTTCTTCAAAATGATCTGAACATAGTGCGTTGTATTTCGAAGTCTTCCAACCAACCCGTCCACAGTTGTGAATCCACTATTTCACTTCTGGTTGTTTCAAAGGGAAACAACAAAGACAGCTCATTATCCTTCGCTGTACTATTGTTACAACCGTATGTAGAGCAGTATGACACATTGCAAGTCACATTTTCACTGTAAGCTCAACTTATACTAATATAACGAACCGCATCCGATGAACATGAACCAACTACGCGAACTACACACGACAGTGTGTCGTACACGGCAAAAATAATGCTGCTCGTTTATTGGTTGCTTTTGGCTAAATGAACGCGTCATCAGTAAGATGGCAGTCTACATGTTATCGCAGATTTCGTTACAATCTACCACTTCAAGACTACATTCCGAGTAAACCACTGAACTGAAAATTTTGATTGTAGATGCAAATGGTTAGTTTGTGCTAACTCTTTTAGGTGGTAAACACCAAAACGTTGCCTTTTGTTTTCCTTTAATATTCAACGAAGTTACACTTATTATATATCTCTGGGTAGACTAATCCATTGTCGTGCCAATGGTATGCAAAATGTGTATGAAATATGCAAATAAAATATATATCACAGCCTAAATAACGCCTACCCCTACATTTCACTAAGCGAAAACTTTTGACCACTTGTCATTGTCGTTAAAAATGATATTGTTCCACCACGTGGATTTCGGTTGATTTTTTTTCTGGTAATGTAGACATATAGTACTAACTAAACACGCTGTCATAATTACTATTGCAATTTGTTTGAGGTTGACCCTCTTTTGAGCATAGATTGTCTGGACTAATATGTTTATTTATTTATACTAGGATTTTGCTTGCTAAGTTAATTTTGTTCTGATATTTATTACTCTGAAATGCGTGTTATGTTTCTTAGATATCTACCGATTTTGTAAACACCCGTGAACGGGGCACTAGTGGCGGATTTGATTATGTATAAATAAAGATTATTATGACTATTATTTATTTAACATAAATCAGTATTGTACAGTTTAACGACAGTCTCACGGGAATACTTCTAAGCCTACCTATATGGGTCAAATTCGGCAAATCAAAAGATTAAACCAATAATTATACTAGCAATTCATGCTTTTATGATTGTAACAGGTATATTTTAAAACAGCAATTTTTTATGTTATATGTGGGCAGTTAAATTATAATAATACTAATTTTTACGTATATCAAATCTTCCAGTTGTTCCAGCCAACAGTAAGATGTTTCGCATCGCGTCGTTTTCAACAGTTTCAATATTATGAGTAAAAGGAGCGCGTAGAAACCACCCATACATATAAATGAGGTGTCAAATGAAAGCCTGATATATGGTTATTCTCTAGGAATGCTTGCGCTATTTCTAACGAAATAATAATAATAACAAAAGTACTTATATAGCGCCCGATCAATTGTATAGTAGTATTCTACATAAAAATAAATATTATGACCTACAAAGCTGCATGTGACCATACCCAAATTAAGCACGAGAAGACGTTCGAAAAAAGACAAATCAATGACGTTCCGTTTATGTCGCAAGAACACGGATTCAAATACTGGTCCAAATGATACATAATTAAAAAGCAGTCTTTTCCCGCTAACACTTGGAACAAACTCATGTTGGTCTGACTCAATGGAGCCGAGAAACTGTCTTATAACGTAATGGGTGGTAAGCGCAAAAAACACGAAAACATGAAAATTGACACACCGTTCGTCCACCGATTTGACTGCCTACATATCGAAGCATCAATCGCCATGGTACCAATCATTATTATTATGGTCTTATTTAATTATTCCACTAATCTGTAGTATTGTAAAAACTGTAATATTTAAGACAAGCTACCTCGTTTAGTCGCAGAACATTGACGTCAGTGTTGTGTGCAACAGCACAACGTTTGGGTTTCATTCTCAAGTCGGCACGAACATCTATATATGTTCCACGTAAGTACAAGTGCATCTATTTTCGTGCACAACTATTTAGTGTAGTGGAAAAGTAATTTTGTAAACTAATACATCAACCTTTCATAAAAACTCACTTAGGAAGAACGATATTAGTTTAACATGTACGCCGAAAACGTAGGCGACATTTTGAAAACATAGTAGGCCTAAATGTGCTTGTATGTCGACAGCTGATGGCTGAACTCTAGGCCTGATATTCTCTCTAGGTAGGCTCTACTCCTTAGAACAACTTGTTTGCATAGTTTGCTAGAAATATTTTATACCATAACGACGGTCTTTTATCTAATGAATACTGCATACTATCTAACCAAGGCGTTTTGTTAATGCATGCATGTTTTTATGTTTCAATATAAGTTGACCCGTAGCACATGACTTGTACAAAGCGGACTTGCATTTTGCAACTTGGTACAAAACGACTTATAGAGTCAACAACACAAGACAGCTTATATAAGAACGCACAATCCAAAACATTTTGCCATAACACTACCATAGCTCACCACAGTCACCCAACAGAGAGCTGATGTTGAACTGAAGTTGGACTTCGTACTTTTTCAAAACGAAACTTACGGTCCTCCATCGATGTCCCACAAATCACATGAAAGCCTGACATATTAGTTCTGTCTACGTTGTGATATGAATTACGAAGCTGTATGTGACCATAACCAAATTGCGCACGAGAAGACGACCGAGAAAAGAAAAATCAATGCAATTTCCTCTCAAACACTGTAGAAAATGTTAACTCGGAGAAAGTTTCAAGTTTCCCTTGACACCCTTGAGCTAGGGGGAGTAGCTCGGGCTGTCTTCGATGAGAAATCTGCAGAAGAGGCAGCAATTCAGCAGTCCACTTTACATGGCAGATTAGAGTACACATCAAGACTTGCCACATGTTACAACAGCAGATGCATTGATATCACGACAAGCTGCTGGATTTCTTCAAAGAGTTATGCACCGAATTGAAGGACTTTAAAAGTCAACCTCAGACGATGTCGTGTTCGCAACAACAACGGGTAACAAAGCGTCCAAACATGTGTATGGGACTGGGAATCAGGAATATGTCAGGAAGCAGAAGTCAGCAATCGATTTGGTCATATTCCATCAGTTATAGCGTAGTAGAAACGTTTGAAACTGACCTGGTCACAAGTATATCAGACAAGAATTGTACTACCCCAGATGGTATACACCAAGTCGCTGGTATGTGCGCATGATTGGCATGGGGTAACTACGATGGGAGTAACAAGACATTGTCTGGCGGTGGTACTCCTCGTGATACTCTAGGCATATATGGTTGCCATGGGGTAACTACGATGAGAGTAACAAGACATTGTCTGGTGATGACACTCCTCGTGATACTGTAGGCATACATGATTGGCATGGAATAACTACGACGAGAGTAGCAAGACATTGTCTGGCGGTGGTAATCTTCGTGATACTTTAGGCATACATGGTTGCCATGGAATAACTACGACGAGAGTAACAAGACATTGTCTGGCGGTGGTACTCCTCGTGATACTGTAGGCATACATGATTGGCATGGGATAACTACGACGAGAGTAACAAGACATTGTCTAGCAGTGGCACTCCTCGTGATAATTAATGTAAGTAGTAAAGGAGGTCCCTTACCGCGCATGGTTGGATTCGGATGGGTGGAAGCGGAAAGTACCCGGATGTAGGTCAAGGTCAAATACCCGGATGTATGTCAAGGTCAACGGTCAAATACCCGGATGTAGGTCAAGGTCACGTGGCGCCCCCTGCCGAATTTTTTCGGAACTATAAAAGCGCCACCTAGCGGATAGTTGGCGAACTAAAAGTATATAAAGGCGCCCCCTATCGGAATTTTTCGGTACTAATTATGAATTTCCCGCCCTAACTAAAACAGCGCCCCTGGCGGATAGTTGGCGAACTAAAATTATTTCCCGCCAAAACAAAAAGCGCCCCTGGCGGATAGTTGGTGAACTAATTATTTCCCGTCAAAACAAAAATAGCTCCCCCTGGCGGATAGTTGGTTAATTAAAACAGCGACCCCTATCGGAATTTTTCGGTACTAATTATACAAGTGGTGTCATCTTGTGGACAAGTTGTAAACTAAATGTTCTAGTACTGCAAATATTCGTGTCTCTTGCACGCTTGCGTGCAATAGAGCCCCCTGACGGGTACATCACGAACTACAAACATCATCCCCTAGTGGACAAGTGAGCGAACCACATATGAGTACTGCAAATATTCGTGTCTCTTGTTTTTTCTCGTCCATACAGCGCCCCTGGCGGATAGTTGGCGAACTAAAATTATTTACCGCCAAAACAAAAGTAGCGCCCCCTGGCGGATAGTTGGTGAACTAAATAGTTACCGCCAAAACAAAATAGCGCCCCCTACCGGATTTTTTTCGGAACTATAAAAGCGCCACCTAGCGGATAGTTGGCGAACTAAAAGTATATAAAGGCGCCCCCTATCGGAATTTTTCGGTACTAATTATGAATTTCCCGCCCTAACTAAAACAGCGCCCCTGGCGGATAGTTGGCGAACTAAAATTATTTCCCGCCAAAACAAAAAGCGCCCCTGGCGGATAGTTGGTGAACTAATTATTTCCCGTCAAAACAAAAATAGCTCCCCCTGGCGGATAGTTGGTTAATTAAAACAGCGACCCCTATCGGAATTTTTCGGTACTAATTATACAAGTGGTGTCATCTTGTGGACAAGTTGTAAACTAAATGTTCTAGTACTGCAAATATTCGTGTCTCTTGCACGCTTGCGTGCAATAGAGCCCCTGACGGGTACATCACGAACTACAAACATCATCCCCTAGTGGACAAGTGAGCGAACCACATATGAGTACTGCAAATATTCGTGTCTCTTGTTTTTTCTCGTCCATACAGCGCCCCTGGCGGATAGTTGGCGAACTAAAATTATTTACCGCCAAAACAAAAGTAGCGCCCCCTGGCGGATAGTTGGCGAACTAAATATTTACCGCCAAAACAAAATAGCGCCCCCTACCGGAATTTTTTCGGAACTATAAAAGCGCCACCTAGCGGATAGTTGGTGAACTAAATTATTTCCCACCAGAACTATAAAAGCGCCCCTGGCGGATAGTTGGTGAACTAAATATTTCCCGCCAAAACCAAAATAGCTCCCCCTGGCGGATAGTTGGTTAATTAAAACAGCGACCCCTATCGGAATTTTTCGGTACTAATTATACAAGTGGTGTCATCTTGTGGACAAGTTGTAAACTAAATGTTCTAGTACTGCAAATATTCGTGTCTCTTGCACGCTTGCGTGCAATAGAGCCCCCTGACGGGTACATCACGAACTACAAACATCATCCCCTAGTGGACAAGTGAGCGAACCACATATGAGTACTGCAAATATTCGTGTCTCTTGTTTTTTCTCGTCCATAAACACCTGGTGGATATATCATCATCAACTGAAAGCACCCCTGTTAGATAAGTGGTGAACTAAATAACTACTCAGCAGTCCGCGCTTGTGTACATTCTACTCAGCAGTCCGTGCTTTTGAATTTTCTACAATCCGTGATCTTTCGGCACGCCCACGTGACTTTTCGGCACATTCTCTAACTATATAAGCGCAGTGTTTTGCCAATCGGACCGTCATTCGTATCACGACGACAGCACTGTTAACATCATCATCATGTTGAAGACACCCTACTACCGACCTAGCAATGCGGCAGACTCGAGCGACGAGGACGAGCCGACGAGCCGGCCCATCATGCCGGTGATCAACCGTCCTTCCGTGCCGTCGGAACCAGACGTCGTGGACGTCGTGGACATCTCGGCTCTAGAAGCAACGGTAAGCGCCGACGCCGTTATCAAGATCAGAGGGCTCCTCATCGATAGAGTACGCCAGCACACTCCCTTGTACATCGGGTGCAGGTACTGCAAGAAGCGTATGATTACCGACGATAGGGGACATTTGCAATGCGAACGACACGGTTACGTTGCTTCTGACGTGCATTTCGTGGTGCGCATGTGCTTTGTCGAGACAGGGACGGGTCGATCTATATGGCTGACTTTATTCGACCAGTGTATGGCTCCTCTCCTTGACGTGAATGCCGAGACGTTTGCTGGTATGGACGAAACGATGCAGACTTACAAACTGAACTCGTTGACGGGAACTCGTGTGTCTCTCACCATAAAGAAAACTCGACGAGATACTTACACAAACTTCAATGTCACTCGCGTGGAGGTGATACACTAGGTTCCGTATCCTGACCATCTGTCAACCGGTCATACATCACGTCCATGAACTTTGAACAACTAGTTGGTGAAAGACTGTTTGAATGTTTTTGTTAGACGCAGGTGTGAAGCTATCCGATGTGACAGTCGAACAGTTGTGTAATATCAATACATGGTTGCAAGAAGCTGTTTCGAAACAGTGGCGAAACACTATGAAACATATGGTTCTGGCAATTATGGAGCGTGACATGTAAATACGTTTGTGTTGTTCACGAATAAACTGTGCAAACCTCATCTTGTATCTTTTTCATAGTGTAATGCAAAGCATATGTTGGAAACCTTACTAATAGTCTTACCCTTCACAAGTATGTCTGTGTAGTTCAGTAGAGATGATAGCCACTTATGTCTGTGTAGTTCAGTACAGATATGTTAACCACTCATGTCTGTGTAGTTCAGTACAGAGATGTTAATGTACTCAGACCAACTAGTGGTGCAAACGAAACACTATAGTTTGACCAACACACATCACGAATCGAACTATAGACACGAGTCGGACAACCGAAACACTATAGTTTGACCAACACACGTCACGAATCGTACTATAGACACGAGTCAGACAATCGAAACACTATAGTTTGACCAACACACGTCACGAATCGAACTCAGACCAACTAGTGGTGCAAACGAAACACTATGCTTTGACCAACACACGACACAAATCGAACTCAGATCAACTAGTTGCGTAAACGAAACAGAAACTTAACCGATTACACTGCACGAATTGAACTCAGATCAACTAGATACATCACACGAGACTATGACACGTCACACGAGAGTACCGACGAGACAAGAGACGAGACTATGACCGAGATACGTCACGAGACTACGGATGACACGTCACACGAGAGTACCGACGAGACAAGAGACGAGACTATGACCGAGATACGGCACGAGACTACGGATGACACGTCACACGAGAGTACCGACGAGACAAGAGACGAGATTATGACCGAGATATGTCACGAGACTACGGATGGTACATCAGAATAGACGGTTATCACGTGAGATTCTACCAAAAAGATGGAATTCCACCACAATAGACGGGTTATCACGTGAGATTCCACCAAAAAGATGGAATTCCACCACAATAGACGGGTTATCGCGTGAGATTCCACCACAAAGATGGAATTCCACCACAATAGACGGGTTATCGCGTGAGATTCCACCACAAAGATGGAATTCCACCACAATAGACGGGTTATCGCGTGAGATTCCACCGCTTCTACCACAATGAATAGGTTCACCTCGTCAAATTCCGCTACAATAGACAGACATAAAACGAGTTGCACAAACCAAACTTAGATCAACGAGTTGTACAAACAAAACTTAGACCGCCGAGTTCCAAGAGTCATTCCGTTCTTTACATTTGAACAGTAAACACGTACATCATGAGCTTATGGAGTAGTCTACCAGCTGCCAACAAGCCCACACCATCATCACGGGCGGCCTTCCAGTGCCCAGATTGTAAGAGACATTTCACACGCAAAGATAGCTGGAAACGACACAGTGCCCACAGTCGCTGTGCACCGTCGACAAACGCTACGACACCTGTGTCTCTGGCCCCAGCAACAAGCTCGACATTCTCGTCTCCAACTCAGGTGCCCACTATGACACATGTACCTACGGTTCCTTCAACAAGCTCGACATTCCCGTCTCCATCTCAGGTGACCATGGAGTACACAAAGAAGATGGCCCTGGTCGATCCCCGTATTTTGGAAAACATCCAACCGCAACGTCCTTCGACTGCTAACCCTATCGAAAGGGTCTTGCAACGACTCGACAATGAAATGCTAGACATACTAGAACGAAACGATATACACGAGAGGGAAAAAGTTATGTTGTATAACCAGGTGTTGACTCGGTACAACGATCTTTCCGACAATGAGAGTACCGACGAGACAAGAGACGAGACTATGTCCGAGATATATCACGAGACTTCGGATGACACGTCACACGAGAGTACCAACGAGACAAGAGACGAGACTATGACCGAGATATGTCACGAGACTACGGATGACACGTCACACGAGACTATGACCGAGATATATCACGAGACTTCGGATGACACGTCACACGAGAGTACCGACGAGACAAGAGACGAGACTATGACCGAGATATGTTACGAGACTACGGATGACACATCACACGAGACTTCGGATGACACATCACACGAGAGTACCGACGAGACAAGAGACGAGACCATGACCGAGACATGTCACGAGACTACGGATGACACGTCACACGAGAGTACCGACGAAACAAGAGACGAAACTATGACCGAGATATGTCACGAGACTACGGATGCCACATCACACGAGACTTCGTATGACACGTCACACGAGAGTACCGACGAGACAAGAGACGAGACTATGACCGAGATACGTCACGAGACTACGGATGACACGTCACACAAGAGTACCGACGAGAAAAGAGACGAGACTATGACCGAGATATGTCACGAGACTACGGATGACATGTCACACGAGACTATGACCGAGATATATCACTAGACTTCGGATGACACGTCACACGAGAGTACCGACGAGACAAGAGACGAGACTATGACCGAGATATGTTACGAGACTACGGATGACACATCACACGAGACTTCGGATGACACATCACACGAGAGTACCGACGAGACAAGAGACGAGACCATGACCGAGACATGTCACGAGACTACGGATGACACGTCACACGAGAGTACCGACGAGACAAGAGACGAAACTATGACCGAGATATGTCACGAGACTACGGATGCCACATCACACGAGACTTCGGATGACACGTCACACGAGAGTACCGACGAGACAAGAGACGAGACTATGACCGAGATATGTCACGAGACTACGGATGACACGTCACACAAGAGTACCGACGAGAAAAGAGACGAGACTATGACCGAGATATGTCACGAGACTACGGATGACACATCACACGAGAGTGCCGACGAGACACGAGTTGTACAAACGAAACACTATGCTTTGACCAACACGTGTCACGAATTGAACTTAGATCAACTAGTTGGACAAACGAAACACTAATCTTAACGTGTTATCGCGTCAAATCCTTCTTTTTTCAGGAAAATAGACGTGTTATTGCATCAATTCCTTCCTTTTTCAGGAAAATAGCATCAATTCCTTCCTTTTTCAGGAAAATAGCATCAATTCCTTCCTTTTTCAGGAAAATAGACGTGTTATTGCATCAATTCCTTCCTTTTTCAGAAAAATAGCATCAATTCCTTCCTTTTTCAGGAAAATAGCCGTGTTATTGCATCAATTCCTTCCTTTTTCAGGAAAATAGACGTGTTATTGCATCAATTCCTCTAGACTTAACCGAGATATGTCACGAGACTACGGATGCCACGTCACACGAGAGATTTTAGTGTCGGTAGTACTCGGAACTTTTTAGTGTCGGTAGTACTCGGAACTTTTTAGTGTCGTTAGTACTCGGAACTTTTTAGTGTCGGTAGTACTCGGAACTTTTTAGTGTCGGTAGTACTCGGAACTTTTTAGTGTCGGTAGTACTCGGAACTTTTTAGTGTCGGTAGTACTCGGAACTTTTTAGTGTCGGTAGTACTCGGAACTTTTTAGTATCGGTAGTACTCGGAACTTTTTAGTGTCGGTAGTACTCGGAACTTTTTAGTGTCGGTAGTACTCGGAACTTTTTAGTGTCGGTAGTACTCGGAACTTTTTTAGTGTCGGTAGTACTCGGAACTTTTTAGTGTCGGTAGTACTCGGAACTTTTTAGTGTCGGTAGTACTCGGAACTTTTTAGTGTCGGTAGTACTCGGAACTTTTTAGTGTCGTTAGTACTCGGAACTTTTTAGTGTCGGTAGTACTCGGAACTTTTAGTGTCGTTAGTAC
>JAHLWY010002109.1:0-13518 GCA_020002185.1 Paraescarpia echinospica
TTCTAAGGTTGGAGAGTTGGGGCCAACACCACTCTCTGCAGTGAGTATGCTACTCTCACTATCATCACCTACTGCACTGGCAAGGTGGTTCTGAGGTTGGAGAGTTGGGGCCAACCCCACTCTCTGCAGTGGGTGTGCTACTCTCACTATCACCACATACTGCACTGGCAAGGTGGTTCTGAGGTTGGAGAGTTGGGGCCAACCCCACTCTCTGCAGTGGGTGTGCTACTCTCGCTATCATCACCTGCTGCACTGGCAAGGTGGTTCTGACGTTGGAGAGTTGGGGCCAACCCCACTCTCTGCAGTGGGTGTGCTACTCTCGCTATCATATCCTATGGCGCTGGCAAGGTGGTTCTGAAGTTGGAGAGTTGGGGCCAACCCCACTCTCTGCAGTGAGTGTGCTACTCTCGATATCATCACCTACTGCACAGGCAAGGTGGTTCTAAGGTTGGAGAGTTGGGGCCAACACCACTCTCTGCAGTGAGTATGCAACTCTCACTATCATCACCTACTGCACTGGCAAGGTGGTTCTGAGGTTGGAGAGTTGGGGCCAACCCCACTCTCTGCAGTGGGCGTGCTACTCTCGCTATCATCACCTACTGCACTGGCAAGGTGGTTCTGAGGTTGGAAAGTTGGGGCCAACCCCACTCTCTGCAGTGAGTGTGCTACTCTCACTATCATCATCTACTGCACTGGCAAGGTGGTTCAGAGGTTGTAGAGTTGGGGCTAACCCCACTCTCTGCAGTGGGTGTGCTACTCTCACTATCATCACCTACTACACTGGCAAGGTGGTTCTGAGGTTGTAGAGTTGGGGCCAACCCCACTCTTTGCAGTGTGTGTGCTACTCTCACTATCACAAACCTACTGCACTGGCAAGGTGGTTCTGAGGTTGGAGAGTTGGGGCCAACCCCACTCTTTGCAGTGGGTGTGCTACTCTCACTATCATCACCTACTGCACTGGCAAGGTGGTTCTGAGGTTGGAGAGTTGGGGCCAACCCCACTCTCTCCAGTGGGTGTGCTACTCTCACTATCACCACCTACTGCACTGGCAAGGTGGTTCTGAGGTTGGAGAGTTGGGGCCAACCCCACTCTTTGCAGTGGGTGTGCTACTCTCACTATCATCACCTACTGCACTGGCAAGGTGGTTCTGAGGTTGGAGAGTTGGGGCCAACCCCACTCTCTCTAGTGGGTGTGCTACTTTCACAATCATCACCTACTGCACTGGCAATGTGGTTCTGAGGTAGGAGAGTTGAGGCCAACCGCACTGTCTGCAGTGGGTGTGTTACTCTCGCTATCATCACCTGCTGCACTGGCAAGGTGGTTCAGAGGTTGGAGAGTTGGGGTCAACCCCACTCTCTGCAGTGGGTGTGCTACTCTCACTATCACCACATACTGCACCGGCAAAGTGGTTCTGAGGTTGAAGAGTTTGGGCCAACCCCACTCTCTGCAGTGGCTGTGCTACTCACACTATCACCACCTACTGCACTGGCAAGGTGGTTCTGATGTTGGAGAGTTGGTGCCAACCCCACTCTCTGCAGTGAGTGTGCTACATTCACTATCAACACCCACTGCACTGGCAAGGTGGTTCTGAGGTTGGAGAGTTGGGGCCAGCTCCACTCTCTGCAGTGAGTGTGCTAGTCGCACTATCACCACCTACTGCAATGGCAAGGTGGTTCTGAGGTTGGAGAGTTGGGGCCAACCCCACTCTCTGCAGTGGGTGTGCTACTCTCACTATCACCATATACTGCACCGGCAAAGTGGTTCTGAGGTTGAAGAGTTTGGGCCAACCCCACTCTCTGCAGTGACTGTGCTACTCACACTATCACCACCTACTGCACTGGCAAGGTGGTTCTGATGTTGGAGAGTTGGTGCCAACCCCACTCTCTGCAATGAGTGTGCTACATTCACTATCAACACCCACTGCACTGGCAATGTGGTTCTGAGGTTGGAGAGTTGGGGCCAGCTCCACTCTCTGCAGTGAGTGTGCTAGTCACACTATCACCACCTATTGCAATGGCAAGGTGGTTCTGAGGTTGGAGAGTTGGGGCCAACCCCACTCTCTGCAGTGAGTGTGCTACTTTCACTATCAACACCTACTGCACTGGCAAGGTGGTTCTGAGGTTGGAGAGTTGGGGCCAGCCCCACTCTCTGCAGTGAGTGTGCTACTCTCACTGTCATCACCTACTGCACTGGCAATGTGGATCTGAGGTTGGAGAGTTGGGGCCAACCTCACTCTCTACAGTGGGTGTGCTACTCTCACTATCACCACATACTGCACTGGCAACGTGATTCTGAGATTGGAGAGTTGGGGCCAACCCCACTCTCTGCAGTGGGTGTGCTACTCTCACTATCATCACATACTGCACTGGCAAGGTGGTTCTGAGGTTGGAGAGTTGGGGCCAACCCCACTCTCTGCAGTGGGTGTGCTACTCTCGCTATCATCACCTGCTGCACTGGCAAGGTGGTTCTGACGTTGGAGAGTTGGGGCCAACCCCACTCTCTGCAGTGAGTGTGCTACTCTCACTATCATCATCTACTGCACTGGCAAGGTGGCTCAGAGGTTGTAGAGTTGGGGCTAACCCCACTCTCTGCAGTGGGTGTGCTACTCTCACTATCATCACCTACTGCACTGGCAAGGTGGTTCTGAGGTTGGAGAGTTGGGGACAATCCCACTCTCATCAGTGGGTGTGCTACACTCGCTATTATCACCTACTGCACTGGCAAGGTGGTTCTGAGTTTGGAGAGTTGGGGCCAACCCCACTCTCTGCAGTGGGTGTGCTACTCTCACTATCATCACCTGCTGCACTGGCAAGGTGGTTCTGAGGTTGGAGAGTTGGGGTCAACCCCACTCTTTGCAGTGTGTGTACTACTCTCACTATCACCACCTACTGCACTGGCAAGGTGGTTCTGAGGTTGGAGAGTTGGGGCCAACCCCACTCTTTGCAGTGGGTGTGCTACTCTCACTATCCTTAACTACTGCACTGGCAAGGTGGTTCTGAGGTTGGAGAGTTGGAGCCAACCCCACTCTCTCCAGTGGGTGTGCTACTCTCACCATCATCACCTACTGCACTGGCAATGTGGTTCTGAGGTAGGAGAGTTGAGGCCAACCGCACTGTCTGCAGTGGGTGTGTTACTCTCGCTATCATCACCTGCTGCACTGGCAAGGTGGTTCACAGGTTGGAGAGTTGGGGCCAACCCCACTCTCTGCAGTGGGTGTGCTACTCTCACTATCACCACATACTGCACCGGCAAAGTGGTTCTGAGGTTGAAGAGTTTGGGCAACCCCACTCTCTGCAGTGACTGTGCTACTCACACTATCACCACCTACTGCACTGGCAAGGTGGTTCTGATGTTGGAGAGTTGGTGCCAACCCCACTCTCTGCAGTGAGTGTGCTACATTCACTATCAACACCCACTGCACTGGCAAGGTGGTTCTGAGGTTGGAGAGTTGGGGCCAGCTCCACTCTCTGCAGTGAGTGTGCTAGTCGCACTATCACCACCTACTGCAATGGCAAGGTGGTTCTGAGGTTGGAGAGTTGGGGCCAACCCCACTCTCTGCAGTGGGTGTGCTACTCTCACTATCACCACATACTGCACCGGCAAAATGGTTCTGAGGTTGAAGAGTTTGGGCCAACCCCACTCTCTGCAGTGACTGTGCTACTCACACTATCACCACCTACTGCACTGGCAAGGTGGTTCTGATGTTGGAGAGTTGGAGCCAACCCCACTCTCTGCAGTGAGTGTGCTACTTTCACTATCAACACCCACTACACTGGCAAGGTGGTTCTGAGGTTGGAGAGTTGCGACCAGTTCCACTCTCTGCAGTGAGTGTGCTAGTCTCACTATCATCACCTACTGCACTGGCAATGTGGTTCTGAGGTTGGAGAGTTGGGGCCAACCACACTCTCTGCAGTGAGTGTGCTAATCACACTATCACCACCTACTGCAATGGCAAGGTGTTTCTGAGGTTGGAGAGTTGGGGCCAAACCCACTCTCTGCAATGAGTGTGCTACTCTCACTATCATTACCTACTGCACTGGCAATGTGGTTCTGAGGTTGGAGAGTTGGGGCCAACCTCACTCTCTACAGTGGGTGTGCTACTTTCACTATCACCACATACTGCACTGGCAACGTGATTCTGAGATTGGAGAGTTGGGGCCAACCCCACTCTCTGCAGTGGGTGTGCTACTCTCACTATCACCACATACTGCACTGGCAACGTGATTCTAAGATTGGAGAGTTGGGGCCAACCCCACTCTCTGCAGTGGGTGTGCTACTATCACTATCATCACCTACTGCACTGGCAAGGTGGTTCTGAGGTTGGAGAGTTGGGGCCAACCCCAATCTCTGCAGTGGGTGTGCTACTCTCACTATCATCACATACTGCACTGGCAAGGTGGTTCTGAGGTTGGAGAGTTGGGGCCAACCCCACTCTCTGCAGTGGGTGTGCTACTCTCGCTATCATCACCTGCTGCACTGGCAAGGTGGTTCTGACGTTGGAGAGTTGGGGCCAACACCACTCTCTGCAGTGGGTGTGCTACTCTCGCTATCATATCCTACGGCGCTGGCAAGGTGGTTCTGAAGTTGGAGAGTTGGGGCCAACCCCACTCTCTGCAGTGAGTGTGCTACTCTCGATATCATCACCTACTGCACAGGCAAGGTGGTTCTAAGGTTGGAGAGTTGGGGCCAACACCACTCTCTGCAGTGAGTATGCTACTCTCACTATCATCACCTACTGCACTGGCAAGGTGGTTCTGAGGTTGGAGAATTGGGGCCAACCCCACTCTCTGCAGTGGGCGTGCTACTCTCGCTATCATCACCTACTGCACTGGCAAGGTGGTTCTGAGGTTGGAAAGTTGGGGCCAACCCCACTCTCTGCAGTGAGTGTGCTACTCTCACTATCATCATCTACTGCACTGGCAAGGTGGTTCAGAGGTTGTAGAGGTGGGGCTAACCCCACTCTCTGCAGTGGGTGTGCTACTCTCACTATCATCACCTACTACACTGGCAAGGTGGTTCTGAGGTTGTAGAGTTGGGGCCAACCCCACTCTTTGCAGTGTGTGTGCTACTCTCACTATCACCACCTACTGCACTGGCAAGGTGGTTCTGAGGTTGGAGAGTTGGGGCCAACCCCACTCTTTGCAGTGGGTGTGCTACTCTCACTATCATCACCTACTGCACTGGCAAGGTGGTTCTGAGGTTGGAGAGTTGGGGCCAACCCCACTCTCTCCAGTGGGTGTGCTACTCTCACTATCATCACCTACTGCACTGGCAAGGTGGTTCTGAGGTTGGAGAGTTGGGTCCAACCCCATTCTTTGCAGTGGGTGTGCTACTCTCACTATCATCACCTACTGCACTGGCAAGGTGGTCCTGAGGTTGGAGAGTTGGGGCCAACCCCACTCTCTCCAGTGGGTGTGCTACTCTCACCATCATCACCTACTGCACTGGCAATGTGGTTCTGAGGTAGGAGAGTTGAGGCCAACCGCACTGTCTGCAGTGGGTGTGTTACTCTCGCTATCATCACCTGCTGCACTGGCAAGGTGGTTCAGAGGTTGTAGAGTTGGGGCCAACCCCACTCTCTGCAGTGGGTGTGCTACTCTCACTATCACCACATACTGCACCGGCAAAGTGGTTCTGAGGTTGAAGAGTTTGGGCCAACCCCACTCTCTGCAGTGACTGTGCTACTCACACTATCACCACCTACTGCACTGGCAAGGTGGTTCTGATGTTGGAGAGTTGGTGCCAACCCCACTCTCTGCAGTGAGTGTGCTACATACACTATCAACACCCACTGCACTGGCAAGGTGGTTCTGAGGTTGGAGAGTTGGGGCCAGCTCCACTCTCTGCAGTGAGTGTGCTAGTCACACTATCACCACCTACTGCAATGGCAAGGTGGTTCTGAGGTTGGAGAGTTGGGGCCAACCCCACTCTCTGCAGTGGGTGTGCTACTCTCACTATCACCATATACTGCACCGGCAAAGTGGTTCTGAGGTTGAAGAGTTTGGGCCAACCCCACTCTCTGCAGTGACTGTGCTACTCACACTATCACCACCTACTGCACTGGCAAGGTGGTTCTGAGGTTGGAGAGTTGGTGCCAACCCCACTCTCTGCAATGAGTGTGCTACATTCACTATCAACACCCACTGCACTGGCAAGGTGGTTCTGAGGTTGGAGAGTTGGGGCCAGCTCCACTTTTCTCTGCGGTGGATTATTAGCACTCTCGCTATCATCACCTGCTGCACTGGCAAGGTGGTTCTGACGTTGGAGAGTTAGGGCCAACCCACTCTCTCTCTGCAGTGGAGTGCTACTCCTCGCTATCATAATCCTGTAAGGAATTGAGGTTCTGAAGTTGGAGGTTGGGGCCAGCCCCACTCTCTGCAGTGAGTGTGCTACTCTCGATATCATCACCTACTGCACAGACAGGGTGGTTCACAAGGTTGGAGGAGTTGGGGCCCTTGCCACTCTCTGCGAGTGAGTATGCTACTCTCACTATCATCACCCTACTACTGCTTAGAGGTGGTTCTGAGGTTGGAGGTTGGGGCCAACCTCTCTGCAGTGGGCGTGCTACTCTCGCTATCATCACCTACTGCACTGGCAAGGTGGTTCTGAGGTTGGAAAGTTGGGGCCAACCCCACTCTCTGCAGTGAGTGTGCTACTCTCACTATCATCATCTACTGCACTGGCAAGGTGGTTCAGAGGTTGTAGAGTTGGGGCTAACCCCACTCTCTGCAGTGGGTGTGCTACTCTCACTATCATCACCTACTACACTGGCAAGGTGGTTCTGAGGTTGTAGGGTTGGGGCCAACCCCACTCTTTGCAGTGTGTGTGCTACTCTCACTATCACCACCTACTGCACTGGCAAGGTGGTTCTGAGGTTGGAGAGTTGGGGCCAACCCCACTCTTTGCAGTGGGTGTGCTACTCTCACTATCATCACCTACTGCACTGGCAAGGTGGTTCTGAGGTTGGAGAGTTGAGGCCAACCCCACTCTCTCCAGTGGGTGTGCTACTCTCACTATCATCACATACTGCACCGGCAAAGTGGTTCTGAGGTTGAAGAGTTTGGGCCAACCCCACTCTCTGCAGTGACTGTGCTACACACACTATCACCACCTACTGCACTGGCAAGGTGGTTCTGATGTTGGAGAGTTGGTGCCAACCCCACTCTCTGCAGTGAGTGTGCTACATTCACTACCAACACCCACTGCACTGGCAAGGTGGTTCTGAGGTTGGAGAGTTGGGGCCAGCTCCACTCTCTGCAGTGAGTGTGCTAGTCACACTATCACCACCTACTGCAATGGCAAGGTGGTTCTGAGGTTGGAGAGTTGGGGCCAACCCCACTCTCTGCAGTGGGTGTGCTACTCTCACTATCACCATATACTGCACCGGCAAAGTGGTTCTGAGTTTGAAGAGTTTGGGCCAACCCCACTCTCTGCAGTGACTGTGCTACTCACACTATCACCACATACTGCACTGGCAAGGTGGTTCTGATGTTGGAGAGTTGGTGCCAACCCCACTCTCTGCAATGAGTGTGCTACATTCACTATCAACACCCACTGCACTGGCAAGGTGGTTCTGAGGTTGGAGAGTTGGGGCCAACCCCACTCTCTGCAGTGAGTGTGCTACTTTCACTATCAACACCTACTGCACTGGCAAGGTGGTTCTGAGGTTGGAGAGTTGGGGCCAGCCCCACTCTCTGCAGTGAGTGTGCTACTCTCACTGTCATCACCTACTGCACTGGCAATGTGGTTCTGAGGTTGGAGAGTTGGGGCCAACCTCACTCTCTACAGTGGGTGTGCTACTCTCACTATCACCACATACTGCACTGGCAACGTGATTCTGAGATTGGAGAGTTGGGGCCAACCCCACTCTCTGCAGTGGGTGTGCTACTCTCACTATCATCACATACTGCACTGGCAAGGTGGTTCTGAGGTTGGAGAGTTGGGGCCAACCCCACTCTCTGCAGTGGGTGTGCTACTCTCGCTATCATCACCTGCTGCACTGGCAAGGTGGTTCTGACGTTGGAGAGTTGGGGCCAACCCCACTCTCTGCAGTGGGTGTGCTACTCTCGCTATCATAACCTACGGCGCTGGCAAGGTGGTTCTGAAGTTGGAGAGTTGGGGCCAACCCCACTCTCTGCAGTGAGTGTGCTACTCTCGATATCATCACCTACTGCACAGGCAAGGTGGTTCTAAGGTTGGAGAGTTGGGGCCAACACCACTCTCTGCAGTGAGTATGCTACTCTCACTATCACCACCTACTGCACTGGCAAGGTGGTTCTGAGGTTGGAGAGTTGGGGCCAACCCCACTCTCTGCAGTGGGCGTGCTACTCTCGCTATCATCACCTACTGCACTGGCAAGGTGGTTCTGAGGTTGGAAAGTTGGGGCCAACCCCACTCTCTGCAGTGAGTGTGCTACTCTCACTATCATCATCTACTGCACTGGCAAGGTGGTTCAGAGGTTGTAGAGTTGGGGCTAACCCCACTCTCTGCAGTGGGTGTGCTACTCTCACTATCATCACCTACTACACTGGCAAGGTGGTTCTGAGGTTGGAGAGTTGGGGCCAACCCCACTCTTTGCAGTGTGTGTGCTACTCTCACTATCACCACCTACTGCACTGGCAAGGTGGTTCTGAGGTTGGAGAGTTGGGGCCAACCCCACTCTTTGCAGTGGGTGTGCTACTCTCACTATCATCACCTACTGCACTGGCAAGGTGGTTCTGAGGTTGGAGAGTTGGGTCCAACCCCACTCTTTGCAGTGGGTGTGCTACTCTCACTATCATCACCTACTGCACTGGCAAGGTGGTTCTGAGGTTGGAGAGTTGAGGCCAACCGCACTGTCTGCAGTGGGTGTGTTACTCTCGCTATCATCACCTGCTGCACTGGCAAGGTGGTTCAGAGGTTGGAGAGTTGGGGCCAACCCCACTCTCTGCAGTGGGTGTGCTACTCTCACTATCACCACATACTGCACCGGCAAAGTGGTTCTGAGGTTGAAGAGTTTGGGCCAACCCCACTCTCTGCAGTGACTGTGCTACTCACACTATCACCACCTACTGCACTGGCAAGGTGGTTCTGATGTTGGAGAGTTGGTGCCAACCCCACTCTCTGCAGTGAGTGTGCTACATTCACTATCAACACCCACTGCACTGGCAAGGTGGTTCTGAGGTTGGAGAGTTGGGGCCAGCTCCACTCTCTGCAGTGAGTGTGCTAGTCACACTATCACCACCTACTGCAATGGCAAGGTGGTTCTGAGGTTGGAGAGTTGGGGCCAACCTCACTCTCTACAGTGGGTGTGCTACTCTCACTATCACCACATACTGCACTGGCAACGTGATTCTGAGATTGGAGAGTTGGGGCCAGCCCCACTCTCTGCAGTGGGTGTGCTACTCTCACTATCACCACATACTGCACTGGCAACGTGATTCTGAGATTGGAGAGTTGGGGCCAACCCCACTCTCTGCAGTGGGTGTGCTACTATCACTATCATCACCTACTGCACTGGCAAGGTGGTTCTGAGGTTGGAGAGTTGGGGCCAACCCCAATCTCTGCAGTGGGTGTGCTACTCTCACTATCATCACATACTGCACTGGCAAGGTGGTTCTGAGGTTGGAGAGTTGGGGCCAACCCCACTTTCTGCAGTGGGTGTGCTACTCTCGCTATCATCACCTGCTGCACTGGCAAGGTGGTTCTGACGTTGGAGAGTTGGGGCCAACCCCACTCTCTGCAGTGGGTGTGCTACTCTCGCTATCATATCCTATGGCGCTGGCAAGGTGGTTCTGAAGTTGGAGAGTTGGGGCCAACCCCACTCTCTGCAGTGAGTGTGCTACTCTCGATATCATCACCTACTGCACAGGCAAGGTGGTTCTAAGGTTGGAGAGTTGGGGCCAACACCACTCTCTGCAGTGAGTATGCTACTCTCACTATCATCACCTACTGCACTGGCAAGGTGGTTCTGAGGTTGGAGAATTGGGGCCAACCCCACTCTCTGCAGTGGGCGTGCTACTCTCGCTATCATCACCTACTGCACTGGCAAGGTGGTTCTGAGGTTGGAAAGTTGGGGCCAACCCCACTCTCTGCAGTGAGTGTGCTACTCTCACTCTCATCATCTACTGCACTGGCAAGGTGGTTCAGAGGTTGTAGAGTTGGGGCTAACCCCACTCTCTGCAGTGGGTGTGCTACTCTCACTATCATCACCTACTACACTGGCAAGGTGGTTCTGAGGTTGTAGAGTTGGGGCCAACCCCACTCTTTGCAGTGTGTGTGCTACTCTCACTATCACCACCTACTGCACTGGCAAGGTGGTTCTGAGGTTGGAGAGTTGGGGCCAACCCCACTCTTTGCAGTGGGTGTGCTACTCTCACTATCCTTAACTACTGCACTGGCAAGGTGGTTCTGAGTTTGGAGAGTTGGGGCCAACCCCACTCTCTCCAGTGGGTGTGCTACTCTCACCATCATCACCTACTGCACTGGCAATGTGGTTCTGAGGTAGGAGAGTTGAGGCCAACCGCACTGTCTGCAGTGGGTGTGTTACTCTCGCTATCATCACCTGCTGCACTGGCAAGGTGGTTCAGAGGTTGGAGAGTTGGGGCCAGCCCCACTCTCTGCAGTGGGTGTGCTACTCTCACTATCACCACATACTGCACCGGCAAAGTGGTTCTGAGGTTGAAGAGTTTGGGCCAACCCCACTCTCTGCAGTGACTGTGCTACTCACACTGTCACCACCTACTGCACTGGCAAGGTGGTTCTGATGTTGGAGAGTTGGTGCCAAACCCACTCTCTGCAGTGAGTGTGCTACATTCACTATCAACACCCACTGCACTGGCAAGGTGGTTCTGAGGTTGGAGAGTTGGGGCCAGCTCCACTCTCTGCAGTGAGTGTGCTAGTCACACTATCACCACCTACTGCAATGGCAAGGTGGTTCTGAGGTTGGAGAGTTGGGGCCAACCCCACTCTCTGCAGTAGGTGTGCTACTCTCACTATCACCACATACTGCACCGGCAAAATGGTTCTGAGGTTGAAGAGTTTGGGCCAACCCCACTCTCTGCAGTGACTGTGCTACTCACACTATCACCACCTACTGCACTGGCAAGGTGGTTCTGATGTTGGAGAGTTGGTGCCAACCCCACTCTCTGCAGTGAGTGTGCTACATTCACTATCAACACCCACTGCACTGGCAAGATGGTTCTGATGTTTGAGAGTTGGGGCCAGCTCCACTCTCTGCAGTGAGTGTGCTAGTCACATTATCACCACCTACTGCAATGGCAAGGTGGTTCTGAGGTTGGAGAGTTGGGGCCAACCCCACTCTCTGCAGTGAGTGTGCTACTTTCACTATCAACACCTACTGCACTGGCAAGGTGGTTCTGAGGTCGGAGAGTTGGGGCCAGCCCCACTCTCTGCAGTGGGTGTGCTACTCTCGCTATCATCACCTACTGCACTGGTAAGGTGGTTCTGACGTTGGAGAGTTGGGGCCAACCCAACTCTCTGCAGTGGGTGTGCTACTCTCGCTATCATATCCTACGGCGCTGGCAAGGTGGTTCTGAAGTTGGAGAGTTGGGGCCAACCCCACTCTCTGCAGTGAGTGTGCTACTCTCGATATCATCACCTACTGCACAGGCAAGGTGGTTCTAAGGTTGGAGAGTTGGGGCCAACACCACTCTCTGCAGTGAGTATGCTACTCTCACTATCATCACCTACTGCCACTGGCAAGGTGGTTCTGAGGTTGGAGAGTTGGGGCCAACCCCACTCTCTGCAGTGGGCGTGCTACTCTCGCTATCATCACCTACTGCACTGGCAAGGTGGTTCTGAGGTTGGAGAGTTGGGGCCAACCCCACTCTCTGCAGTGGGCGTGCTACTCTCGCTATCATCACCTACTGCACTGGCAAGGTGGTTCTGAGGTTGGAGAGTTGGGGCCAACCCCACTCTCTGCAGTGAGTGTGCTACTCTCACTATCATCATCTACTGCACTGGCAAGGTGGTTCAGAGGTTGTAGAGTTGGGGCTAACCCCACTCTCTGCAGTGGGTGTGCTACTCTCACTATCATCACCTACTGCACTGGCAAGGTGGTTCTGAGGTTGGAGAGTTGGGGCCAATCCCACTCTCATCAGTGGGTGTGCTACACTCGCTATTATCACCTACTGCACTGGCAAGGTGGTTCTGAGGTTGGAGAGTTGGGGCCAACCCCACTCTCTGCAGTGGGTGTGCTACTCTCACTGTCATCACCTGCTGCACTGGCAAGGTGGTTCTGAGGTTGGAGAGTTGGGGTCAACCCCACTCTTTGCAGTGTGTGTACTACTCTCACTATCACCACCTACTGCACTGGCAAGGTGGTTCTGAGGTTGGAGAGTTGGGGCCAACCCCACTCTTTGCAGAGGGTGTGCTACTCTCACTATCATCACCTATTGCACTGGCAAGGTGGTTCTGAGGTCGGAGAGTTGGGGCCAACCCCACTCTCTCCAGTGGGTGTGCTACTC
The DNA here is from genome assembly GCA_020002185.1 of Paraescarpia echinospica. NCBI lineage: Eukaryota > Metazoa > Annelida > Polychaeta > Sabellida > Siboglinidae > Paraescarpia > Paraescarpia echinospica. The sequence continues at coordinate 12,468 of JAHLWY010002109.1, forward strand.
TCACCATCATCACCTACTGCACTGGCAATGTGGTTCTGAGGTAGGAGAGTTGAGGCCAACCGCACTATCTGCAGTGGGTGTGTTACTCTCGCTATCATCACCTGCTGCACTGGCAAGGTGGTTCAGAGGTTGGAGAGTTGGGGCCAACCCCACTCTCTGCAGTGGGTGTGCTACTCTCACTATCACCACATACTGCACCGGCAAAGTGGTTCTGAGGTTGAAGAGTTTGGGCCAACACCACTCTCTGCAGTGACTGTGCTACTCACACTATCACCACCTACTGCACTGGCAAGGTGGTTCTGATGTTGGAGAGTTGGTGCCAACCCCACTCTCTGCAGTGAGTGTGCTACATTCACAATCAACACCCACTGCACTGGCAAGGTGGTTCTGAGGTTGGAGAGTTGGGGCCAGCTCCACTCTCTGCAGTGAGTGTGCTAGTCACACTATCACCACCTACTGCAATGGCAAGGTGGTTCTGAGGTTGGAGAGTTGGGGCCAACCCCACTCTCTGCAGTGGGTGTGCTACTCTCACTATCACCACATACTGCACCGGTAAAGTGGTTCTGAGGTTGAAGAGTTTGGGCCAACCCCACTCTCTGCAGTGACTGTGGTACTCACACTATCACCACCTACTGCACTGGCAAGGTGGTTCTGATGTTGGAGAGTTGGTGCCAACCCCACTCTCTGCAGTGAGTGTGCTACATTCACTATCAACACCCACTGCACTGGCAAGGTGGTTCTGATGTTGGAGAGTTGGGGCCAGCTCCACTCTCTGCAGTGAGTGTGCTAGTCACATTATCACCACCTACTGCAATGGCAAGGTGGTTCTGAGGTTGGAGAGTTGGGGCCAACCCCACTCTCTGCAGTGGGTGTGCTACTCTCGCTATCATATCCTACGGCGCTGGCAAGGTGGTTCTGAAGTTGGAGAGTTGGGGCCAACCCCACTCTCTGCAGTGAGTGTGCTACTCTCGATATCATCACCTACTGTACAGGCAAGGTGGTTCTAAGGTTGGAGAGTTGGGGCCAACACCACTCTCTGCAGTGAGTATGC
>JAHLWY010002110.1:0-13516 GCA_020002185.1 Paraescarpia echinospica
GCACGTAACGAGGGCACATTCCAAAGACCCGGGAGCACGCCACTCTAACGTAAAGGGAGGGGGGGGGGAAAAATTCGCAAAGTCTATGGGACACGACCCCCAGGCCTCGCTACCCGCCTATGTAACCTGAATGGTCTATGAGGTGTCGGTGTGGTGCGAAACAAAACACATGCGAGACATTGAAACGATACACTTTTCTAAAGTATACGGGGCACGTAACGAGGGCACATCTCAAAGGCCCGGGAGCACGCCACTCTAACGTAACGGGGGGGGGGACAAAATTCCCAAAGTCTAGGGGAAACGTGACCCCAGGCCTCACTACCCGTCTATGTAACCTGAATGATCTATGAGGTGTCGGTGTGGTGCGGTAAAAAACACATGCGAGACATTGAAACGATACCCTTTTCTAAAGTATACGGGGCACGTAACGAGGGCACATCCCAAAGGCCCGGGAGCACGCCACTCTAACGTAAGGGGGGGTGAACAAAATTCCCAAAGTCTAGGGGACACGTGCCCCTAGGTCTCTGTACCCGCCTATGTAACCTGAATGATCTACGAGGTGTCGGTGTGGTGCGGTACAAAACACATGGGAGACAATGAAACGATACACTTTTCTAAAGTGTACGGGGCACGTAACGAGGGCACATCCCAAAGGCCCGGGAGCACGCCACTCTATCGTAACGGGCGGGAGACAACATTCCCAAAGTCTAGGGGACACGTGCCCCCAGGCTTCTCTAACCACCTATGTAACCTGAATGATCTATGAAGTGTCGGTGTGGTGCGGTACAAAACACATGCGAGACATTGAAATGATACACTTTTCTAAAGTATACGGGGCACGTAACGAGGGCACATCCCAAAGGCCCGGGAGCACGCCACTCTAACGTAACGGGGGGGGGACAACATTCCCAAAGTCTAGGAGACACGTGCTCCCAGGCCTGTCTACCCGCCTATGTAACCTGAATGATCTATGAGGTGTCGGTGTGGTGCGGTAAAAAACACACGCGAGACATTGAAACAATACCCTTTTCTAAAGTATACGGGGCACGTAACGAGGGCACATCCCAAAGGCCCAGGAGCACGCCACTCTAACGTAACGGGGGGGGAACAAAATTCCCAAAGTCTAGGGGACACGTGCCCCATGGCCTCTCTCCCCGCCTACGTAACCTGAATGATCTACGAGGTATCGGTGTGGTGCGGTACAAAACACATGCGAGACATTGAAACGATACACTTTTCTAAAGTGTACGGGGCACGTAACGAGGGCACATCCCAAAGGCCCGGGAGCACGCCAATCTAACGTAACGGGGGGAACAAAATTCCCAAAGTCTAGGGACACGTGCCAAAGGCTTCTCTAAACACCTATAAACACAGATGATCTGTGGAAATTGTCGGTGTCAGTGCAGTACAAAACACATGCAGAGACAGGTGAAGTATTCCCTTTTCTAGAGTGCAGGGGCACGTAACGAGGGCACATCCCAAGAGCCAGACATTCCCTCTAGCAGCATGTGAGGGGGACAACATTCCAAGTCTAGGACACGTGCCCCCAGGCTTCTCTAACCACCTATGTAACCTGAATAATCTATGAAGTGTAGGTGTGGTGCGGTACAAAACACATGCGAGACATTGAAATGATACACTTTTCTAAAGTATACGGGGCACGTAACGAGGGCACATCCCAAAGGCCCGGGAGCACGCCATTCTAACGTAACGGGGGGGGGACAACATTCCCAAAGTCTAGGGGACACGTCCCCCAGGCCTCTCTACCCGCCTATGTAACCTGAATGATCTATGAGGTGTCGGTGTGGTGCGGTACAAAACACATGCGAGACATTGAAACGATACACTTTTCTAAAGTATACGGGGCACGTAACGAGGCCACATCTCAAAGGCCCGAGAGCACGCCACACTAACGTAAAGGGGGGGGGACAAAATTCCTACAGTCTAGGAGACACGTGCCCCCAAGACTTTCTACCCGCCTATGTAACCTGAATGATCTACGAGGTGTCGGTGTGGTGCGGTACAAAACACATGGGAGACATTGAAAAGATACATTTTTCTAAAGTATACGGGGCACGTAACGAGCCACATCCCAAAGGCCCGGGAGCACGCCACTCTAACGTAAAGGTGGGGTGGACAAAATTCCCAAAGTCTAGGGGACACGTCCCCCAGGCCTATCTACCCGGCTACGTAACCTGAATGATCTACGAGGTGTCGGTGTTGTTCGGTACAAAACACATGGGAGACAATGAAACGATACACTTTTCTAAAGTGTACGGGGCACGTAACGAGGGCACATCCCAAAGGCCCGGGAGCACGCCACTCTAACGTAACGGGCGGGAGACAACATTTCCAAAGTCTAGGGGACACGTGCCCCCAGGCTTCTCTAACCACCTATGTAACCTGAATGATCTATGAAGTGTCGGTGTGGTGCGGTACAAAACACATGCGAGACATTGAAACGATACACTTTTCTAAAGTATACGGGGCACGTAACGAGCCACATCCCAAAGGCCCGGGAGCAAGCCTCTCTAACGTAAAGTGGGGGTGGACAAAATTCCCAAAGTCTAGGGGACACGTGCCCCCAGGCCTTTCTACCCGCCTATGTAACCTGAATGATCTATGAGGTGTCGGTGTGGTGCGGTACAAAACACATGCGAGACATTGAAACGATACACTTTTCTAAAGTATACGGGGCACGTAACGAGGCCACATCTCAAAGTCCCGAGAGCACGCCACACTAACGTAAAGGGGGGGACAAAATTTCCACAGTCTAGGGGACACGTGCCCCCAAGACTTTCTACCCGCCTACGTAACCTGAATGATCTACGAGGTGTCGGTGTGGTGCGGTACAAAACACATGGGAGACATTGAAACGATACACTTTTCTAAAGTATACGGGGCACGTAACGAGCCACATCCCAAAGGCCCGGGAGCACGCCACTCTAACGTAAAGGGGGGGTGGAAAAAATTCCCACCCAAAGTCTAGGGGACACGTCCCCCAGGCCTTTCAACCCGCCTATGCAACCTGAATGATCTACGAGGTGTCGGTGTGGTGCGGTACAAAACACATGGGAGACAATGAAACGATACACTTTTCTAAAGTGTACGGGACACGTAACGAGGGCACATCCCAAAGGCCCGGGAGCACGCCACTCTAACGTAACGGGGGGGGGGGGGGACAAAATTCCCAAAGTCTAGGGGACACGTGCCCCCAGGCCTCTCTACCCGCCTATGTAACCTGAATGATCTATGAGGTGTCGGTGTGGTGCGGTACAAAACACATGCGAGACATTGAAACGATACACTTTTCTAAAGTATACGGGGCACGTAACGAGGGCACATCCCAAAGGCCCTGGAGCACGCCACCCTAACGTAAAGGGGGGGGTGGACAAAATTCCCACCCAAAGTCTAGGGGACACGTCCCCCAGGCCTTTCTACCCGCCTATGTAACCTGAATGATCTACGAGGTGTCGGAGTGGTGCGGTACAAAACACATGGGAGACATTGAAAGGATACACTTTTATAAAGTATACGGGGCACGTAACGAGCCACATCCCGAAGGCTCGGGAGCACGCCACTCTAACGTAAAGTGGGGGTGGAAAAAATTCCCAAAGTCTAGGGGATGTCCACCAGTCCTTTCTAGCCGCCTATGTAACCTGAATGATCTACGAGGTGTCGGTGTGGTGCGGTACAAAACACATGCGAGACATTGAAATGATACACTTTTCTAAAGTATACGAGGCATGTAACGAGGGCACATCCCAAAGACCCGGGAGTACGCCACTCTAACGTAACGGTGGGGGAGGGACAAAATTCCCAAAGTCTAGGGGACACGTGCCCCCAGGGCTCTCTACCCGCCTATCTAACCTGAATGATCTATGAGGTGTCGGTGTGGTGCGGTACAAAACACATTCGAAACATTGAAATGATACACTTTTCTAAAGTATACGGGGCACGTAACGAGGGCACATTCCAAAGGCCCGGGAGCACGCCACTCTAACGTAAGGGGGGGGGGGACAAAATTCCCAAAGTCTAGGGGACACGTGCCCCCAGGCCTCTCTACCCGCCTATGTAACCTGAATGATCTATGAGGTGTCGGTGTGGTGCGGTACAAAACACATGCGAGACATTGAAACGATACACTTTTCTAAAGTATACGGGGCACGTAACGAGGGCACATCTCAAAAGCCCGAGAGCACGCCACTCTAACGTAAAGGGGGGGGGACAAAATTCCCAAAGTCTAGGGGACACGTGCCCCCAGGCCTTTCTACCCGCGTATGTAACCTGAATAATCTACGAGGTGTCGGCGTGGTGCGGTACAAAACACATGGGAGACATTGAAACGATACACTTTTCTAAAGTATACGGGGCACGTAACGAGCCACACCCCAAAGGCCCGGGAGCACGCCACTCTAACGTAAAGTGGGGGGTGGACAAAATTCCCAAAATCTAGGGGACACGTCCCCCAGGCCTCTCTACCCGCCTACGTAACCTGAATGATCTACGAGGTGTCGGTGTGGTGCGGTACAAAACACATGGGAGACATTGAAACGATACACTTTTCTAAAGTATACGGGGCACGTAACGAGCCACATCCCAAAGGCCCAGGAGCACGCCACTCTAACGTAAAGGGGGGGTGGACACAATTTCCAAAGTCTAGGGGACGTCCACCAGTCCTTTCTAGCCGCCTTTGTAACCTGAATGATCTATGAGGTGTCGGTGTATTGCGGTACAAAACACATGCGAGACATTGAAACGATACACTTTTCTAAAGTATACGGGGCACGTAACGAGGGCACATTCCAAAGGCCCGGGAGCACGCCACTCTAACGTAAGGGGGAGGGACAAAATTCCCAAAGTCTAGGGGACACGTGCCCCCTGGCTTCTCTAACCACCTATGTAACCTGAATGATCTACGAGGTGTCGGTGTGGTGCGGTACAAAACACATGGGAGACAAAGAAACGATACACTTTTCTAAAGTGTACGTGGCACGTAACGAGGGCACATCCCAAAGGCCCGGGAGCACGCCACTCTAACGTAAAGGGGGGTGGACAAAATTCCCACCCAAAGTCTAGGGGACACGTCCCCCAGGCCTTTCTACCCGCCTATGTAACCTGAATGATCTACGAGGTGTTGGTGTGGTGCGGTACAAAACACATGGGAGATATTGAAACGATACACTTTTCTAAAGTATACGGGGCACGTAACGAGCCACATTTCAAAGGCCCGGGAGTACGCCACTCTAACGTAAAGTGGGGGTGGACAAAATTCCCAAAGTCTAGGGGACGTCCACCAGTCCTTTCTAGCCGCCTTTGTAACCTGAATGTTCAACGAGGTGTCGGTGTGGTGCGGTACAAAACACATGGGAGACAATGAAACGATACACTTTTCTAAAGTGTACGGGGCACGTAACGAGGGCACATCCCAAAGGCCCGGGAGCACGCCACTCTAACGTAACGGGGGGGGGGACAAAATTCCCAAAGTCTAGGGGACACGTGCCCCCAGGCTTCTCTAACCACCTATGTAACCTGAATAATCTATGAAGTGTAGGTGTGGTGCGGTACAAAACACATGCGAGACATTGAAATGATGCACTTTTCTAAAGTATACGGGGCACGTAACGAGGGCACATCCCAAAGGCCCGGGAGCACGCCACCCTAACGTAACGGGGGGGGGGGGACAAAATTCCCAAAGTCTAGGGGACACGTGCCCCCAGGCCTCTCTACCCGCCTATGTAACCTGAATGATCTATGAGGTGTCGGTGTGGTGCGGTACAAAACACATGCGAGACATTGAAATGATACACTTTTCTAAAGTATACGGGGCACGTAACCAGGGCACATTCCAAAGGCCCGGGAGCACGCCACTCTAACGTAAGGGGGGGGGGGGACAAAATTCCCAAAGTCTAGGGGACACGTGCCCCCAGGCCTCTCTACCCGCCTATGTAACCTGAATGATCTATGAGGTGTCGGTGTGGTGCGGTACAAAACACATGCGAGACATTGAAACGATACACTTTTCTAAAGTATACGGGGCACGTAACGAGGCCACATCTCAAAGGCCCGAGAGCACGCCACACTAACGTAAAGGGGGGGGACAAAATTCCTACAGTCTAGGGGACACGTGCCCCCAAGACTTTCTACCCGCCTATGTAACCTGAATGATCTACGAGGTGTCGGTGAGGTGCGGTACAAAACACATGGGAGACATTGAAAAGATACACTTTTCTAAAGTATACGGGGCACGTAACGAGCCACATCCCAAAGGCCCGGGAGCACGCCACTCTAACGTAAAGGGGAGGTGGACAAAATTCTCAAAGTCTAGGGGACACGTCCCCCAGGCCTTTCTACCCACCTACGTAACCTGAATGATCTATGAGGTGTCGGTGTGGTGCGGTACAAAACACATTCGAGACATTGAAATGATACACTTTTCTAAAGTATACGGGGCACGTAACGAGGGCACATTCCAAAGGCCCGGGAGCACGCCACTCTAACGTAAGGGGGGGGGCAAAATTCCCAAAATCTAGGGGACACGTGCCCCCAGGCCTCTCCACCCGCCTATGTAACCTTAATGATCTATGAGGTGTCGGTGTGGTGCGGTACAAAACACATGCGAGACATTGAAACGATACACTTTTCTAAAGTATACGGGGCACGTAACGAGGCCACATCTCAAAGGCCCGAGAGCACGCCACTCTAACGTAAAGGGGTGGTGGACAAAATTCCCACCCAAAGTCTAGGGGACACGTCCCCCTGGCCTTTCTACCCGCCTATGTAACCTGAATGATCTACGAGGTGTCGGTGTGGTGCGGTACAAAACACATGGGAGACAATGAAACGATACATTTTTCTAAAGTATACGGGGCACGTAACGAGGGCACATCACAAAGGCCCGGGAGCACGCCACTCTAACGTAACGGGGGGGGGGGACTACATTCTCAAAGTCTAGGGGACACGTGGCCCCAGGCCTCTATACCCTCCTATGTAAACTGAATGATCTATGAGGTGTCGGTGTAGTGCGGTACAAAACACATGCGAGACTTTGAAACGATACACTTTTCTAAAGTATACGGGGCACGTAACGAGGGCACATTCCAAAGGCCCGGGAGCACGCCACTCTAACGTAAGGGGGAGGGACAAAATTCCCAAAGTCTAGGGGACACGTGCCCCCTGGCTTCTCTAACCACCTATGTAACCTGAATGATCTACGAGGTGTCGGTGTGGTGCGGTACAAAACACATGGGAGACAAAGAAACGATACACTTTTCTAAAGTGTACGGGGCACGTAACGAGGGCACATCCCAAAGGCCCGGGAGCACGCCACTCTAACGTAAAGGGGGGTGGACAAAATTCCCACCCAAAGTCTAGGGGACACGTCCCCCAGGCCTTTCTACCCGCCTATGTAACCTGAATGATCTACGAGGTGTCGGTGTGGTGCGGTACAAAACACATGGGAGACATTGAAACGATACACTTTTCTAAAGTATACGGGGCACGTAACGAGCCACATCCCAAAGGCCCGGGAGCACGCCACTCTAACGTAAAGTGGGGGTGGACAAAATTCCCAAAGTCTAGGGGACGTCCACCAGTCCTTTCTAGCCGCCTTTGTAACCTGAATGATCTACGAGGTGTCGGTGTGGTGCGGTACAAAACACATGGGAGACAATGAAACGATACACTTTTCTAAAGTGTACGGGGCACGTAACGAGGGCACATCCCAAAGGCCCGGGAGCACGCCACTCTAACGTAACGGGGGGGGGGACAAAATTCCCAAAGTCTAGGGGACACGTGCCCCCAGGCTTCTCTAACCACCTATGTAACCTGAATAATCTATGAAGTGTAGGTGTGGTGCGGTACAAAACACATGCGAGACATTGAAATGATGCACTTTTCTAAAGTATACGGGGCACGTAACGAGGGCACATCCCAAAGGCCCGGGAGCACGCCACCCTAACGTAACGGGGGGGGGGGGACAAAATTCCCAAAGTCTAGGGGACACGTGCCCCCAGGCCTCTCTACCCGCCTATGTAACCTGAATGATCTATGAGGTGTCGGTGTGGTGCGGTACAAAACACATGCGAGACATTGAAATGATACACTTTTCTAAAGTATACGGGGCACGTAACGAGGGCACATTCCAAAGGCCCGGGAGCACGCCACTCTAACGTAAGGGGGGGGGGACAAAATTCCCAAAGTCTAGGGGACACGTGCCCCCAGGCCTCTCTACCCGCCTATGTAACCTGAATGATCTATGAGGTGTCGGTGTGGTGCGGTACAAAACACATGCGAGACATTGAAACGATACACTTTTCTAAAGTATACGTGGCACGTAACGAGGCCAAATCTCAAAGGCCCGAGAGCACGCCACACTAACGTAAAGGGGGGGGGACAAAATTCCTACAGTCTAGGGGACACGTGCCCCCAAGACTTTCTACCCGCCTATGTAACCTGAATGATCTACGAGGTGTCGGTGTGGTGCGGTACAAAACACATGGGAGACATTGAAAAGATACACTTTTCTAAAGTATACGGGGCACGTAACGAGCCACATCCCAAAGGCCCGGGAGCACGCCACTCTAACGTAAAGGGGGGGTGGACAAAATTCTCAAAGTCTAGGGGACACGTCCCCCAGGCCTTTCTACCCACCTACGTAACCTGAATGATCTACGAGGTGTCGGTGTGGTGCGGTACAAAACACATGGGAGACAATGAAACGATACACTTTTCTAAAGTGTACGGGGCACGTAACGAGGGCACATCCCAAAGGCCCGGGAGCACGCCACTCTAACGTAACGGGGGGGAGACAACATTTCCAAAGTCTAGGGGACACGTGCCCCCAGGCTTCTCTAACCACCTATGTAACCTGAATGATCTATGAAGTGTCGGTGTGGTGCGGTACAAAACACATGCGAGACATTGAAATGATACACTTTTGTAAAGTATACGGGGCACGTAACGAGGGCACATCCCAAAGGCCCGGGAGCACGCCACTCTAACGTAACGGGGGGTGGGACAAAATTCCCAAAGTATAGGAGACGCGTGCTCCCAGGCCTGTCTACCCGCCTATGTAACCTTAATGATCTATGAGGTGTCGGTGTGGTGCGGTAAAAAACACATGCGAGACATTGAAACGATACACTTTTCTAAAGTATACGGGGCACGTAACGAGGCCACATCTCAAAGGCCCGAGAGTACGCCACACTAACGTAACGGGGGGGAGGGGACAAAATTCCCAAAGTCTAGGGGACACGTGCCCCCAAGACTTTCTACCACTTATGTAACCTGAATGATCTACGAGGTGTCGGTGTGGTGCGGTACAAAACACATGGGAGACAATGAAACGATACACTTTTCTAAAGTGTACGGGGCACGTAACGAGGGCACATCCCAAAGGCCCGGGAGCACGCCACTCTAACGTAAAGGGGGGTGGACAAAATTCCCACCCAAAGTTTAGGGGACACGTCCCCCAGGCCTTTCTACCCGCCTATGTAAACTGAATGATCTACGAGGTGTCGGTGTGGTGCGGTACAAAACACACGGGAGACATTGAAGCGATACACTTTTCTAATGTATACGGGGCACGTAACGAGCCACATCCCAAAGGCCCGGGAGCACGCCTCTCTAACGTAAAGTGGGGGTGGACAACATTCCCAAAGTCTAGGGGACGTCCACCAGTCTTTTCTAGCCGCCTATGTAACCTAAATTTTCTACGAGGTGTCGGTGTGGTGCGGTACAAAACACATGGGAGATATTGAAACGATACACTTTTCTAAAGTATACGGGGCACGTAACGAGCCACATTTCAAAGGCCCGGGAGCACGCCACTCTAACGTAACGGGGGGGGGACAAAATTCCCAAAGTCTAGGGGACACGTGCCCCCAGGCTTCTCTAACCACCTATGTAACCTGAATAATCTATGAAGTGTAGGTGTGGTGCGGTACAAAACACATGCGAGACATTGAAATGATGCACTTTTCTAAAGTATACGGGGCACGTAACGAGGGCACATCCCAAAGGCCCGGGAGCACGCCACCCTAACGTAACGGGGGGGGGGGGACAAAATTCCCAAAGTCTAGGGGACACGTGCCCCCAGGCCTCTCTACCCGCCTATGTAACCTGAATGATCTATGAGGTGTCGGTGTGGTGCGGTACAAAACACATGCGAGACATTGAAACGATACACTTTTCTAAAGTATACGGGGCACGTAACGAGGCCACATCTCAAAGGCCCGAGAGCACGCCACACTAACGTAAAGGGGGGGGGACAAAATTCCTACAGTCTAGGGGACACGTGCCCCCAAGACTTTCTACCCGCCTATGTAACCTGAATGATCTACGAGGTGTCGGTGAGGTGCGGTACAAAACACATGGGAGACATTGAAAAGATACACTTTTCTAAAGTGTACGGGGCACGTAACGAGCCACATCCCAAAGGCCCGGGAGCACGCCACTCTAACGTAAAGGGGAGGTGGACAAAATTCTCAAAGTCTAGGGGACACGTCCCCCAGGCCTTTCTACCCACCTACGTAACCTGAATGATCTACGAGGTGTCGGTGTGGTGCGGTACAAAACACATGGGAGACAATGAAACGATACACTTTTCTAAAGTGTACGGGGCACGTAACGAGGGCACATCCCAAAAGCCCGGGAGCACGCCACTCTAACGTAACGGGGAGGAGACAACATTTCCAAAGTCTAGGGGACACGTGCCCCCAGGCTTCTCTAACCACCTATGTAACCTGAATGATCTATGAAGTGTCGGTGTGGTGCGGTACAAAACACATGCGAGACATTGAAATGATACACTTTTGTAAAGTATACGGGGCACGTAACGAGGGCACATCCCAAAGGCCCGGGAGCACGCCACTCTAACGTAACGGGGGGTGGGACAAAATTCCCAAAGTATAGGAGACGCGTGCTCCCAGGCCTGTCTACCCGCCTATGTAACCTTAATGATCTATGAGGTGTCGGTGTGGTGCGGTAAAAAACACATGCGAGACATTGAAACGATACACTTTTCTAAAGTATACGGGGCACGTAACGAGGCCACATCTCAAAGGCCCGAGAGTACGCCACACTAACGTAACGGGGGGGAGGGGACAAAATTCCCAAAGTCTAGGGGACACGTGCCCCCAAGACTTTCTACCACTTATGTAACCTGAATGATCTACGAGGTGTCGGTGTGGTGCGGTACAAAACACATGGGAGACAATGAAACGATACACTTTTCTAAAGTGTACGGGGCACGTAACGAGGGCACATCCCAAAGGCCCGGGAGCACGCCACTCTAACGTAAAGGGGGGTGGACAAAATTCCCACCCAAACTTTAGGGGACACGTCCCCCAGGCCTTTCTACCCGCCTATGTAAACTGAATGATCTACGAGGTGTCGGTGTGGTGCGGTACAAAACACATGCGAGACATTGAAATAATACACTTTTCTAAAGTATACGAGGCATGTAACGAGGGCACACCCCAAAGGCCCGGGAGCACGCCACTCTAACGTAACGGGGTGGGGACAAAATTCCCAAAGTCTAGGGAACACGTGCCCCCAGGCTTCTCTAACCACCTATGTAACCTGAATGATCTATGAAGTGTCGGTGTGGTGCGGTACAAAACACATGCGAGACATTGAAATGATACACTTTTTTAAAGTATACGAGGCATGTAACGAGAGCACATCCCAAAGGCCCGGGAGCACGCCACTCTAACGTAACGGGGGGGGGGACAAAATTCCCAAAGTCTAGGGGACACGTGCCCCCAGGCCTCTCTACCCGCCTATGTAACCTGAATGATCTATGAGGTGTCGGTGTGGTGCGGTACAAAACACATGCGAGACATTGAAATGATACACTTTTCTAAAGTATACGGGGCACGTAACGAGGGCACATTCCAAAGGCCCGGGAGCACGCCACTCTAACGTAGGGGGGAACAAAATTCCCAAAGTCTAGGGGACACGTGCCCCCAGGCCTCTCTACCCGCCTATGTAACCTGAATGATCTATGAGGTGTCGGTGTGGTGCGGTACAAAACACATGCGAGACATTGAAACGATACACTTTTCTAAAGTATACGGGGCACGTAACGAGGGCACATCACAAAGGCCCGGGAGAACGCCACTCTAACGTAACGGGGGGGGGGGGAATTCCCAAAGTCTAGGGGACACGTGCCCCCAGGCCTCTCTACCCGCCTATGTAACATGAATGATCTATGAAGTGTCGGTGTGGTGCGGTACAAAACACATGCGAGACATTGAAACGATACACTTTTCTAAAGTATACGGGGCACGTAACGAGCCACATCCCAAAGGCCCGGGAGCACGCCACTCTAACGTAAAGGGGGGTGGACAAAATTCCCACCCAAAGTCTAGGGGACACGTCCCCCAGGCCTTTCTACCCGCCTATGTAACCTGAATGATCTACGAGGTGTCGGTGTGGTGCGGTACAAAACACATGGGAGACAATGAAACGATACACTTTTCTAAAGTGTACGGGACACGTAACGAGGGCACATCTCAAAGGCCCGGGAGCACGCCACTCTAACGTAACGGGGGGGGGGGACAAAATTCCCAAAGTCTAGGGGACACGTGCTCCCAGGCTTCTCTAACCGCCTATGTAACCTGAATGATCTATGAGGTGTCGGTGTGGTGCGGTACAAAACACATTCGAGACATTGAAATTATACACTTTTCTAAAGTATACGGGGCACGTAACGAGGGCACATTCCAAAGGCCCGGGAGCACGCCACTCTAACGTATAAAATTCGCACTTGAGATTACCGCCCCTGCGGCCTCTACCCGCCTATGTAACCTGAATGATCTATGAGGTGTCGGTGTGGTGCGGTACAAAACACATGCGAGACATTGAAACGATACACTTTTCTAAAGTATACGGGGCAAGTAACGAGGCCACATCTCAAAGGCCCGGGAGCACGCCACACTAACGTAAAGGGGGGGACAAAATTCCCACAGTCTAGGGGACACGTGCCCCCTAGACTATCTACCCGCCTATGTAACCTGAATGATCTACGAGGTGTCGGTGTGGTGCGGTACAAAACACATGGGAGACATTGAAACGATACACTTTTCTAAAGTATACGGGGCACGTAACGAGCCACATCCCAAAGGCCCGGGAGCACGCCACTCTAACGTAAAGGGGGGGGACAAAATTATCAAAGTCTAGGGGACACGTGCCCCCAGGCCTCTATACCCTCCTATGTAACCTGAATGATCTATGAGGTGTCCGTGTGGTGCGGTACAAAACATATGCGAGACATTGAAACGATACACTTTTGTAAAGTATACGGGGCACGTAACGAGGGCACATCTCAAAGGCCCGAGAGCACGCCACTCTAACGTAAAGGGGGGGGGGACAAAATTCCCAAAGTCTAGGGGACACGTGCCCCCAGGCCTTTCTACCCGCCTATGTAACCTTAATGATCTACGAGGTGTCGGTGTGGTGCGGTACAAAACACATGGGAGACATTGAAACGATACACTTTTCTAAAGAATAC
>JAHLWY010002111.1:0-13515 GCA_020002185.1 Paraescarpia echinospica
ACACACACACACACATTTCAACAGATCCCACGCTATTGCCGTTCAGTAATTTAAATACATGTGTACGTAGAATTTATATTTATTTAGACAGTCAAGTGTGCATTTGATTGAGATTTGAATGTGTTTTATTTGGTTGTCGCATTCAAATGTGAATGCAAATGTTTAGGGAACGCATTCAAATGAAAATGCATAGACAATTTCCCGGCTGCAGTTTAATGCATATTCTAATTATAAAAACGCAATTGCGCATTTAAATGCAATTGCATTGTTTTAAAGGCTGGTGCATTCAATACATTTAACACATATGTTCAACTAACACACTGGCATGCACTCTCCAGTGCAGACTTGCCGTACAGCGAAACCTTGCATTACGGTCACATCCGTAATTCAAACCCCTCGCAATTATGGCCACCCAAAGACAGTGCAAATTATAGCCATACTTTGCAGTACTGTACATTATACTCGCTAATACGGTCACCTCGTCATTCAATATTATTATGGCGATATATTCTGGTTGATCATTAGGATTGAGCTCTTCGTATACATTGAGACCTACGTACGAACGTACGTACATAGCCAGAGAGGAAATAAGGAATGCGAATACGCACGTAAACCTTTAGATCATATGCAGCTCCCCCTGTCTTGATATATCATGTCCGACCCGCGCCGCAGTGTTGACTGAGAGACCACGCAAACATAAGGATGTCATCGCCAAATGTTGTTAACAACACTCTATCTTGCTATATCCGATGCGATTTCATTCATTTTATTTAAGCGCAGTGGAAGTTTTTTGGCGAGTCTCAAGGGGGTACAATTGGGGGGTTTGCCCCCCCCCCAGACTACCATTTATGGATCCGCACCTGGACACGCGCACACGTGCTTGACTACGTACGTATACATGCGTGCATTCACTTATTGGCGGAGGGATGGAGGATGGAGGGAACGAAGGACGGTGGGACAGAGGGACGGTGGGACAAAGGGACGGTGGCACGGTGGCACGGTGGGATGGAGGGACGGAAGGAAGGTGGCACGGTGGCACGGTGGCACGGTGGCACGGTGGCACGGTGGCACGGTGGCACGGTGGCACGGAGGGAAGTAGGAACGTAGGGGCGGTGGGACGGAGGGATGGTGCGACATAGGGACGGCGGAATGTTGGGACGGGGGAACGGATTGGTGGAGGGACGGAGGGACGGTGGGAAGGAGGGATGGTGGAACGGAGGGACGGAGGGACGTAGAGGCGGTGGGACGGAGCGACATAGGGACGGCGGAATGGTGGGACGGGGGGACGGATTGGTGGAGGGATGGAGGGACGGAGGGACGGTGGGTGGAGGGACGGAGAGAAAGGACGGGGAGCCACACTGAAAAGGGGACGTCCAGCCACCAAAGCCCCAGTCGCTGTCGCCCATGCATTCAACTCATAGCCGAGTCATGTTGCGTTAATGCAATTGTACGTATCCCTGAGCACACAACAATGGGCGAGATATCGCATTGCACGTCAATGAGGTCAATAGAATATATGACATATCTTATTACCTCAAAACAATATTATGGTGAAACGTTTTTTGTTTCAGCGGAGGGGGTGCGACCGCAACCAACGCTTTAAGATGGAAAGTGCATCCCCCGGCTGATGCAAACAAATAACACTTTACCATATCGTCATTGCGGTAAACGATTCAGCTCTCGTGCCGTGGTTAAGTGGGATCATGATCTTGACTGCGATCACGATACCTTAGCGCCGAGCAAACGGCGTAATGAATATTGCTATTTTGCGAGATAATATCCGTATTTAATTGTATAGGCAACACGAGCATATCTGACGGTGTGTAGCCAAGCGCTACTGTGAATTTTAAAAGCAACGCATGGTCCCGACATTGCTAAACACTTTTATTGTTATTAGTTAAATATTACCGTAGTAATGCGATGAGCAAACGTGTACAGCACAACTCTCCTACACGACTGCCCACAGGGAACAACACCACAGAACAAGAGCCAATGCAGCGCTTGGGTGTAAATACGTTAGTAGGCTTCACCCTGGTATAAACAGTACCACGAGGAACAAATTAAAACTCGACTGACACCAGATGGCGCAACTCATCAGCTCACCGCCGTATTGTGTGGAACTACATATTCGCGCGCCCCCTATTGTTGCGACTTTGGGTAAACCAGACAGGCGCCACTGCTGATAACGCAAACGTCAATTAAAATAATGCTATGATAGCATCATATGAGCTTTGTTCAATTGCCGACCAAGGGACAATGTCCAAAACTTGGCAGCGTCGCCGCATAGGTAAGAACACGTACGTGTGTTTACAACGTGATTTGAGTACGTCTATAAATACATGCGTGCATGCGTGCGTACGTGTGTGTGCATGTGATATATGCTGACTGTGATGTTGGCGTTAATATTGTTCTACACCCGACATTATTGCAATGTATTTATTGATCTTATGGGACGAATCGCATGATATGCCCTTCTCATTTCACTGTAGTGGATTCTGAAGTCAACTGCGAAAACGCTGGCCGTTCTAACAGTGGGCTTATGCCCTTGTTATCGAACCTTATCAATATCACACACATTTTCGTATACAAGACAATTGTGCTGCAGAATACACAAACGACACATTAAACATTACGTATGAAATCTACTCGTTCATCTGGAATGATTATAAATGACGGTGAAATCTTGCGTTTAATGTAAATAGTAGTTGGCCGCTTCGGATGCAGATGCCACAATTCTCTAGCGTTAAACATTTCTGACATGCGCTAAACGTTCCATGATTGGGTGTTTCCGGTCACTGTCTCCACCGTTGGTCTATAGTGTACACGATTTCTGATATATTAGCGAAATAGTGTTGGTTTTGTACCAAATCGATCCACAATTACAACTACTACCACGAAAAGTTGCTCGGAAACTGTCTAGCTCGCAACATTCGTTTCCTGATCTAGTTCGATTTTCACAATGCGATGCCGTATTGTTGGGTGAAATAAAAACTGACGATTTGTTTCGGATAAAACAAGAATTTATTGGTTTCTCAGGATCAAGTTATAACTGACGATTTCGTCGGAACAAATGGAAACAGTTGATTTCTCCTGATCAAGTGGAAACTCATAGTTTCTCGTCCTTTAGTCCTCGGATTTTTTCTTCTGTTGGTAGGCTACGGAACCGATGACGCCATCCAGCACTAGCGCTACACAGCCCAGGTAGAAGGACAAGCCGAAGTGACTCTTCGTCTTCGCAGAAAAATAGATAATGCCAATGGCCATGCACCCACCTGGAAAATCAACAGTAACGGGTCAACTGCCTTAATTAGTTTGTTTTTGTCATATTATATACTGAAAGGAAATTTAGGGAATACTATTCCGAATGAAAAAGGAAATAATCCTACTGTTACTAAAATGTCACATTGATTTGATCTATAATGGAACCGATACTACACATACTCATCATATTGTAAGATAAACGTAAATATTGTCACATTTTAAACATGTATTACATAAATTAAGGCACACGGAAATATGAATATACTGTGCGAAAGTACTCGCAAACGAAAGGTAAGTCACGCACACAAATCATACGCAAATACGCTCCCAGTAAACATCGTAACCACCTATGCGCATGCGTACATTACAGCGGAAGTGTACCTGCTGCACCCGAGACGCTCATGATGAGCTGCAGAATGCTTGACTTATTGATGGAGTGGACGAAGGTGTAGATGGTGCCCAGTACGAGTGATGCAAACGAGGCTATGAATGACAACGTCACGAATGCCTGCACCACCTTGAACCAAGCTGAAACAAGCAACAACAACGTGATGAAGTAATCACAATGCCACCAAATATTATCGACATTGACGTTTACAACAGTCACCAAAACTATGAACTTTAAGCTAGACGTATATACTGCTAAACCTTTGTTTCATGTCTTGTGTTTATTCGACTTAATACGGACCAGTCGTGCAATATATATGCTGCACCGCGACTAAACAAATATCGAGTGAAATACTGATTCTATCGGCGTAATAGTTATTGATCTAGTACGGATACAGATTCGCCGCAACACATCCTGCACAATCTAAAGTGAGACTTCGCGGACTGTGAAACAACGTAGACAGGTGTACAACTCAAACAAATCCCAGTCGTTGCAGTGGTTGAGTCAGAACACAGATTCGTCGATTGTTGTGGACAACGCCACTTGATGCTTGACGGTCATTCGTCAAGCCACTGCACTACGGGCACGGGTGCAAGTAGTTCAAAAAAATAACGCTACGGTCACAGTAGTGCGCACACGACAAAATGGTTGTGCAGTGGACAGTAACGCGTCACACAGAGTCGTGCAATGTACGCTGAACAGTCCTCGCTGTCTAATACCCACGTTAAATTAAATAGTTGCTAGTTGTATAAACGAACGATTTACAAAAAAGTTGAACAACATACATGCACGTCACTAAGTTAAGTAGCCGCGTAATTGCCAAAACCAGTTAACATCAATGTTGTTTAGCTTCAACAAACACGTTTATTTACCATGAACATCACATACAATCCCACTATTTGGTATTTTCATAGCAGCATATTGCAAAGCAAATCCAGAATAAATATAAAGAACCACCAGTTAACAGGGAAGCTCGTTTGAACGTACACTGTGATAAATGTTTACGATATTACAATTATAGATTAATAAAGTTGTCAAAGTATTGCCGTCATACACACGCACACTCATGCATACACACGCACGCACGCATAAACACACGCATACACACACGTACGCATGCACGCACGCAGACACACGCAGGCACACGTATTAAACGTTGATGCAATCATATGAACATTTGTAAATGGACTAGTGCCTTTCTAAGAAGATGAAATTATATTTACTATTAAAACGTAATTTGCTCCGACATCTAACGGGTTTAAATACATCCATCATCATGGCTATCGACGCTTACCTTCTGTGACTATAAACTTCATGCAAGTGGGTGTACAAATTCTCCATAAGCCGTAGTGTGCGCCCCCGGACTTGTACCAGTAGGAAGTCGAGAAGGCAATGGTAGAAATGATGAAGGCGAGAGCCGAGCCCCAGAATATGACGGCGCACAAGCCGGCGAACGGCCCGACACGGTGTGTGCTGGAGGACCGTCTCGCGTCTCTGAGATCTCTTTAGTAGCAATAAGATCCATCTCTCAGGCTTCCTCCGGTTCCTGTATTCATGGCGACGAAACATGCACATAATGGGTAACGCAAAGGCTGCCTGTTCCTCATATTTGTAATAATTATAATCTTCTTAATGTTGTAATAAATAATGTTGATGACATACTGCTCGTTAAATGGCGTGTAATATAAGTCCACAAGAACGATCACAATATGAAGTTGTTGTTAAAATTATTAACAGAACATCCAATTCGTAAGCAACCGTTCTTCTCACGTACTGCGGAGGCAAGCGTCTCTACCCACAAACACCATTGAAGGTGTGTTATTCCCACATTCCTGACTGCAAATTGGGACGCTTTTATGCGAATGTCCTGCTAATAATTTCCACCCGACTGAATCCTGGTAACTGAACAGACAGCGTCGCTTTAATTCTATGTTATACATCAATCAAACTGACCACAGTATCACTGTTGTTATATATTATTCCATTGTATTCCCAAAGTACACAATGTTCAAAAAAAATAATGCTAAATAGTTATTACCAATCAGAGAAAAAGAAACTTTCAACTTCCCATATGGCAGACACGAAAGTACTTTATTTGTGAATTTGTTTACAATTTTAATAAAGCATTTTCGAAGAAAGTGGCAAAGATGTCTTTCTGTAAAAAGGCTCATTAGCATGAGCAGTCATCATACAGTACAGTACTAGTACAGTACAGTACTAGTTCATCTCTACCATATTTTGTACGTACATCCTTCGGTGCTGCACGTATTGTACTCTACGTACAACGTAAAATTCAGTTCTATAACCTGGGGGCTTAGTGTTGACTACATAACCTTTCTAGAGTACATTCCGTTAATTTTACGTTACGTGGTCAGCTACTATTTTCTTAAAGATGTTACTGACTAAATTATATCTTATCTTGCACGGTTTTCGATATCGGCGTACCAATAATGATATTAGTATACCACAATTGCAAATGTTCAGACATACCTAGTTCAACGAGTAAATCGCATTGAAGTAAGACTAACCGACGAAACAATCTGGACATACCTGCTGTTTGACGCCTGAAGAAGCAGACAGTGACGATGTCTGATGTCTGTTGATATGTGACGCTGACGCACTAAGGGTGATGCTTAAATAGGCTATGTCACGCTTCAATAGAGCGCTCATTGAGGATAGGGGACGTCTCAAGACGTCAGTTGACCCAAGACACAACACACGTCTCTACAAGACCGGCATTCCTGCATTGTGATTAAATTTCATTCATAGTACACATAATACGCTTAAACACTAATTGTGATTATGAGGGGATGTTTTTCAAATACACACCCACACGAATTATCTTGGAATATATTTGGATTTTAATATAACCCCCCGCAGACTGCATGTCGGGAATGGCCATGTTTTTTTCGTAACCTAGACACTGTTTCCAAGTTCTGTTACGAGGTGTAAACAGCAAGTCACATGACCATTTCCTGTGTCTAGGTTACGGAAACGGTGTGTCAGAAATGGCGTTTCCTAAAAACCGTGGAATGGGAAACCACAATGGTATCATCACAATTATATTTCTCACTGGTGGCGAGGATTGCTTTACTATCGCGCATTCGTTAGTGTTCCCTTGCTTTTCCGTTTCAATTTGACAGTACGCTATCACAAATTAACATTCGCCCTGTATGACACGGTTCGTTAATACATTGATATCAGACGTGATATCACTCAATTTTGACATCGCTTGGTGCCTGAAATATTGAAGTAGGTCTTACTGTCCGAGTTGACACCGAACAATGACGTGCTTTCACATGATGTAATGTTATGTCCCGTGAAGTCATACAACTTCTGGTAAGTGTGGGTGTCTGGTAAGTTGAAGTATGAAGATTCGGTAAACATGGGAAGCGTCTCATTCATTATTGGGCGGTAAGGTGTAACGTTAATTCATCGGATTGCCAGTACGACGTTTCTTCACATTCTGCCTATGATGATATACGGCAACGGTGTAGGCATACCGCGCTGTTAATATTACTGAGTTCTCAGAAGGTGTTTTGTCAAGTTTTCTATAGCACTGAACATGCGTTTTGATAGCTGTACTGTGTGAACAAAAATATTGTCTAAAAAGACTGGACGGAGAAAACACCAATCACGCAAGCACACACACGCACACACACGCAGACGCACGCACATCCAAAAAGACTAACACACCCACACACCCACACACCCACACACCCACACACCCACACACCCACCCACACACCCACACACACACACACACGCACGCACGCACGCACGTACACACACCAATTATTGATGATTTTGACAAAACGCTGGAGCAGTGCGGCGGAGTGTTGACATTACGGCACCACTATAACGAGTTAGACGAAGCCTAGCCTAAAACACGAACAAGACGTGACTGTTGCTATTGATAATAAGTATATGTTTATCGTAAACATGCATAATAGCAATGCATACACCTAATTGATAACGCCTAGGAGCGATTGATCTATCCGGTTAATTGCCTGACACGGTTAATATGAAACTGGTACTGTGTATGTCAGGAATCACCTCGCACTTTAATATTTGGGAATTTCAGGAAAGAATGACATTTTCTGGGAATTACTTTAAACAATTATATCACGCAAAAATGGTGGCTTTTCGCTTACAAGGAACCTACGAAAACCACACGAAATCTGGCGACATAATGTTAGAAGGTGTTTGTAAATTATTTTATATTCCTGTGATTTTCACCTTTTTTCGACGTTTCGTTGATTGGCGTAGGCCCTAGGTGCCATTTTTTAAAAAGAAGTATCCATTGAACGTACGCCTGTAGCCACTTGCGGTACAATGAAGCATGCATGCATCATTTGGTGAGAAAAGACATCGTAAAGCAGGAAACGTTGATCAAATGCCATGCATTTAGAAACGTCGATTCAGTGTGTAGCTTATCCATAATCACGTAATAATATACATGGTTGTATTCGTCATTCAATCGCGCATTTCCGAGCGACGAAACAAGTAAACCAGTTACAGAAGACTTTGCGGTATCTTCGTATGTCATTACAACAAATGTTATATAAAATATGTCTGAAAAGGAACGGAATACCAGTATTTGTATTAGCATTCAAGCTAAATATTGTAACTAAATAAAAATTCACACCACAGTCAATGCTATTTTCCTATGGAAATGTTTACAAGTTCGGAAAACTGCAGAGTCATGACATTGGTGTTGGCTGAAGGTAACATTGGAGCGTACATTAAGATAAAGCAAGCGATAAACCGGATGTGGTGAAGAGCTGTCTGTGCGCAGTCTCGCCGTTTATAGGCCCGAGGTTAGCATTGCAATAAGGAAACTCAAAGACACATGGGCATTCGTACCGCGGGGGTGGGGTGGGGGGGGGGGGCACTACCCTTACATGTGGGTAGGGGTGTGCAGTCTAAGGTCACATACGCCTACCCTAGATAAGGGCATCCGATATCTAATAGTATACCCTTGACCTAGGGACAAATTTAAGAAAGACACAATTTTTCGTGGCCGAATTTCCCGCAAAAATTGCCGATATATACCGAAATATATGCGATAGGTAACAGTGAATGCCGCGATAAAACCTAGCCTTGTTCTAGGGAGAGTTCCTTGAAATGATACCCTTGTCTAGGGAACTTTTATATAATATTGGCCCTTGTTCTAGGGAGAACATGTGAAAAACAGACCCTTCATCTAGGGAGCCTCGGTAAAAAAACGAGAGAAAAACGACCCTAGAAGTCGGCACATCCACAGTACTGCCTGTATAGGCAGTGCCCCCCGGGACTCGTACACACATACCCGTTGTCACGATACTATTGTGACATTTGCCTGGGGAATACATATTCAGTCGTGGCAGATGTACCGCGGGCATAACAAATACAGCCTCTTCGTATATCATGCTCGATATAATGAATATGCCGTAGATAATTTGATATCAAATTTGTAAGCACATATCATATCGTTGACGAGTATTGTTGTTATGATCATTCGTGCAAACATTGATACATTTACATCACAAATCACAACAAAGCAGCGGCAAATGTTCTTAAAATGTTTAATGTCAAAATTATCAAATAGAGGCGAGTCCGTTTATTGTCTCACACCGGTTGAATTTTACACTTGGGTAACTTAATGTTCAACACACATGAAGCGCTATATCCAATTCTATGTCATGTAATAACTGGCGCTAGCTGTAGTATGGCATTGATAACATCAACATGAAAACGGGTGTGCCACTTGATGGAAATCAGTCAATAATGTTGGTTAATTATAGCGACGTGCGCGAATTCAAATGTTCCAACTAACTCACATAAACGCCATGTTCAATCATACAGAACGTTAACTTCTTAAATTTCTATGCCGCATACAAAATATTTGCGAACTAACAAAAGCGTAACACATTCACAGAAGGAATGCGATAATCTACGATAATCTGCGGCAGTCTGCCACTTGTTATAATTAATAGGTCATGTCCGCTATCTTCGACACATCTTCGACGTAGAGACTTGGTCGATCTTGTTTGACCTTGTGAGCATTCTACGCTTCACGCACTGTAGGAGTGCCTCTTCAACTGGCATAGTTTCAATATCGATACGGAACACCGCATCATATGTCAGCGCGTGTAGATATATAATCACACCACTAAGCACGCCATCGACACATTAGTGCCGCCACATGGCGGTCCTGAAACCAACCTACAATTACCTTGGCGTTGTATCAAACAGGTGCTCGGCTTCACAAACGTAATTCATATCTCGTCAATCGAGAACGTATTCCTTGTTAGGAAAGAATACTAACTTGAAGTGCTACCAACATGTCATTGCAAATGAATACACTATTTATTAGCCTTCCAAATAATGGTATTTAAAAATAACTAAAACGCAATATTTTTCAACTCATATGGTTGCGTTTTGAAGTTCCCCGAAATTTGTCATTGAATGTTTTTGCTGGCATTAACCTTATACAAATGTGTGTTGATTGCATTGTCGTTACGCTTGATGTTGCGATAAATTCGGGGTTGTTGCTGTCGTCGTTGTTGTTATCGTAAAGTTAAAAAAGTAAAGTTTTTATATCGCGCAGTATCCAGTACACAGGACTGCTCGAAGCGAATTACTCTTCACTCCCTCCCAGACCTGTTCAATCGAACACCATCTCGATTTTTTCTGGAAAGCAGTTTTTTTTTTATTGCCGTCATCGTCGTCGTCGTCGCTGTCTTCGTTGTTGTCATCGTCGTCGTCGTCGCCATCTTTGTAGTTGCCATCGTTGTCGTCGTCGTCGCTGTCTTCGTTGTTGTCATCGTTGTCGTCGTCGTCGTCGTCGCTGTCTTCGTTGTTGTCATCGTCGTCGTCGCTGTCTTCGTTGTTGTCAACGTTGTCGTTGTCGTCACTGTCTTCGTTGTTGTCATCGTCGTCGTCATTGTGGTCGTCGTTGCCTTCGTTGTTGTCATCGTCGTCGTCATTGTGGTCGTCGCTGTCTTCGTTGTTGTCATCGTCGTCGTCATTGTGGTCGTCGCTGCCTTCGTTGTTGTCATCGTCGTCACCATCGTCGCTGTCATCGTTGTTGTCATCGTCGTCATCGTCGCCATCGTCGTCGTTGTCTTCGTTGTTGTCATCGTCGTCATCGTCGTCGCTGTGCTCATTGTTGTCATCGTCGTCGTTGTCTTCTTCGATAGCATGCGGGAGCGGGGCTTGCCGCTTTATGACCAAGCTAAGAGTCGGTCACTCAAGGTGGATACCCCCGAAACCCTCCCTCCTCTACATATTTACAAACGAGTAGGACCCAAAGTCCCAGATGGAGCCGTGTTCATACCTCCTGCAGAGAACGACAAGGTGTACGAAGCGAGTTTGACGGAGTACCGTGTGTGGTTCTTGGTGCGGATGACGGGGAGCAGTGGAAAGCAGTCGGTCCCTGCATTTGGTGGATTCATCTCCGCTACTGGAACGAAGCCTGTCAGGAAGTCGACCATTGATTACTTTACCCCGATCAACCAGCCATTCGCCGAGTACTCTGTCATCCAGGAGCTACTGAGACAGTCTGAAGAAGCTACCTCCGAGGTCCGATAGAAATACGTTCTCAACACGTTCGACCTCGGTGTGTGCGTGAAGGCCTTTCCCCTCAGATGGAAATGTCCAGAGAAATACAAGTCGCATGTAGTCACCCCAGGACAGTTCCACATTGTGATGAATTACATGGGTATGGTGACTGGGTACAAGTTCTGGGGCTCGGGCTACGCTGAGATTATTCTCGAGGCTGGCCTCGTCACCAGCGGCTGTCTGAACAGTGTCCTCAGTGGGAAGGCTTATGCCAAGGCGCTATTCTGTCTGAAGACTGTCTGTGAGGCAATGGAGCGGCTACTGATGGAGAAGTCTGTTCTTCGCATTTGATGGCCCGAACTACTCCAGGTACTTGGCCTGGCTGGAGTTGCTCCTCACCAACATCGACCTGTCTCACCCTGGCGCGAAGGATCTTCTCGAGAAGGGCGACATTGCAGTGGCACGGTCACTTATTCCCGGTGCACTCAGCGCAGACGACAAAACCACGGAGGAGACATTCATAAAGTTCGCCAAGTCCGCAGGAAGACTAATAGGGCTGTTCTCAATGTTCGATGCTTATCAGCGTTGGTGCCGCACCACATCCGCTAATGCCCAGTATTTTGAGAGGATGCTCGAGATGCGTCGATTCATTAATGACCCCTCGAGTGTCCAAAGGCAGGAAGGCATCGCAAGCTCGAGGCTGCTGAGATCAAGAAGAGCGAGGAAGCTGTGCAGCGAACACTCACTGCTGTCCAGAACTTCACCGACCCCTTGACCATCCCGGACAAAGACCGGCTCTACAACGTCGCATCCGGTGTTCCTGTTTCCCTGACACAGTTGGTAAAGAAGCCAAGAAGGCCTTCATCAGTGATCGTTTCTAGAATGGGTTATGTGAGGAGACCTTTTTCGAACCCATCAAGAAGCAGAAGCAGAAGACGATGGAGGCCTCAAACAAGACGGTCAAACTCACCTCCACACAGGGAAAGCTCATCCAGTACCGTGCAACCTGGCCTTTATGCTTCTTATCAAGTCGCAGCTCCTGGATAAGCCTCTCGACCTTGATGAACTGATGCGGTACTCCCTCACCCCTGTTCCCCCAGTCTCGGCACCCTCGACGGATTCTTCACAAAAACGAACAAGGTCTCCATGTTATACTTCTTGCTAGATGACACCCCCGAGGAGGGCCCTACCCAAAAGACGCGATCCACATCCAGGATGGCATGGCTCTCTGACACGTGCTCACCAATCTGCCCCAGACGTGCGGTGACATTTGCCTTCAGGTGCTGGATCAGTTAGCTGCCAAACAGAACATTGTCTTCTCCACTGACTGCTATCATGCAGAGTCTATCAAGGCACAGGAGATATTGCGCCGTGGCTTCTCACAGAAGTACATCATCGATGGCCCGGCCACCAGGAAGCTTCAGGCTGTTCCTGGCCCAATGCTAAAAACAAGCGACAGGTCTGCCACCTACTGCTCCGGGTCTGGAGCAGCAAGGCGGCAGCCTCGCGACTCGAGAAGTGCGGGGCAGCGGTTGCCATCGTTGAGGGGAAGGCACTGGACTCATCCAATGGTGAAGAGACTACGCGCGAGATCGATGAGTTGTCCTCAGACCAGGAAGAGACGGACACCCTGGTCGTTCTCTACCTCCATTATGCCGCCAAGCAAGGGTACAAGTCGGCTGTAGTGAGAACTCCTGATAGTGACATATTCTTCATCCTGCTCCAACACTCGCACTCCTTCAGTCTCACCATCTCTCTCGGCACCGGCATGGGCAAGCACCGCCAGATCGTCAACGTGATGGAGCTGGCCAAGTCACTGGAGCACGAGTACTGCACGACGCTGCTCGGGTTCTATGTGTTCTCAAGCGAGGACTGCACCAGCGCCTTTAAGGGCAAAGACAAGGTGGCGCCCCTGAAGACGCTCCAGAAGAACCCCAAGTATCACAACGTTTTCAAGCAACTTGGTGATGTCTGCACGTGAAGCCGGAGGTGATGGCAGATTTGGAGGCCCTCATCTTCCTCATGTACGGTCAGGCTCGCGAGACGTCAGTGAATGATGTGCAAGGCAAGATGCTCATGATGATGGGAGAAAATGAGAAACTCACCACTAAGTCGAAGGTTGACTAACTCCTCCCACCCTGCAACAATAATATAATTCCCCATGTTGGCCGGGTCAACTACTGACTAGCCAACTACAAGCGGGCCAACCAGCCTCACTTCTGGCGACCCAAGCCCTACGATGATGGACAGGGATGGGTGAAGACTGAGGAGGGTGTATTGGAGCCAGTGTGGCCTTGTGGACCCATCTTGCCTCCCTCACG
>JAHLWY010002112.1:0-13515 GCA_020002185.1 Paraescarpia echinospica
TCTAATGCAGTAGTACATCCAGAATTCTAGAAACAAACGTGTCCCATCACAGAGTGATCGAAAAAAATTCACGCATATCACACCAAAACGGTATTTTCAAGTGCACTCTTTGCGCTGACGGATCAGTAATGTGGTCTTACGCCAAATTGATGTCCTGCAGGTTACAAATCTTCACGAAGGTTAGACTGATATCAACCCACATATAACTAGATTAACCGCAAGGGAATGTATGTTACCCTTTCATCTCCGTCACGTAAGTTACAAGAAAATAGTACGTAAGTTTTTGGTGTTAAAACTCATTCCCATTTGATGTTTTATGTTGTCTAATGCAGTAGTACATCCATAATTCTAGAAACAAACGTGTCCCATCACAGAGTGATCGAAAAAAATTCACGCATATCACACCAAAACGGTATTTTCAAGTGCACTCTTTCCGCTGACGGATCAGTAATGTGGTCTTACCCCAAATTGATGTCCTGCATGTTACAAATCTTCACGAAGGTTAGACTGATATCAAGCTACACATATAACTAGATTAACCGCAAAGGGGAATGTATGTTACCCTTTCATCTCCGTCACGTAAGTTACAAGAAAATAGTATGTAAGTTATAGGTGTGAAAACTCATTCCCATTTGATGTTTTATCTTGTCTAATGCAGTAGTACATTCAGTATTCTCGAAACAAACGTGTCCCATCACAAAGTGATCGAACAAAATTCACGCATATCACACCAAAACGGTATTTTCAAGTGCACTCTTTGCGCGGACGGATCAGTAATGTGGTCTTACCCCAAATTGATGTCCTGCATGTTACAAATCTTCACGAAGGTTAGACTGATATCAAGCTACACATATAACTAGATTAACCGCAAAGGGGAATGTATGTTACAATTTCATCTCCGTCACGCAAGTTACAAGAAAATAGTACGTAAGGTTTTGGTGTGAAAACTCATTCCCATTTGATGTTTTATGTTGTCTAATGCAGTAGTACATCCAGAATTCTAGAAACAAACGTGTCCCATCACAGAGTGATCGAAAAAAATTCACGCATATCACAATAAAACTGTATTTTCAAGTGCACTCTTTCCGCTGACGGATCAGTAATGTGGTCTTACGCCAAATTGATGTCCTGCATGTTACAAATCTTCAAGAAGATTAGCCTGATATCAAGCTACACATATAACTAGATTAACCGCAAAGGGGAATATATGTTACCCTTTCATCTCCGTCACGTAAGTTACAAGAAAATAGTACGTAAGTTTTTGGTGTGAAAACTCATTCCCATTTGATGTTTTATGTTGTCTAATGCAGTAGTACATTCAGTATTCTCGAAACAAACGTGTCCCATCACAAAGTGATCGAAAAAAATTCACGCATATCACACCAAAACGGTGTTTTCAAGTGCACTCTTTGCGCGGACGGATCAGTAATGTGGTCTTACCAAAAATTAATGTCCTGCATGTTACAAATCTTCACGAAGGCTAGACTGATATCAAGCTACACGTATAACTAGATTAACCCCAAAGGGGAATATATGTTACCCTTTCATCTCCGTCACGTAAGTTACAAAAAATAGTACGTAAGTTATAGGGGTGAAAACTCATTCCCATTTGAAGTTTTATCTTGTCTAATGCAGAAGTACATCCAGAATTCTCGAAACAAACGTTACCCATCACAGAGTGATCTTAACAAATTCACGCATATCACACCAAAACGGTATTTTCAAGTGCACTCTTTGCGCGGACGGATCAATAATGTGGTCTTACCCCAAATTGATGTCCAGCATGTTACAAATCTTCACGAAGGTTAGACTGATATCAACCTACATATATCATTAGATTAACCGCTAAAGGGAATGTATGTTACCCTTTCATCTCCGTCACGTAAGTTACAAGAAAATAGTACGTAAGTTTTTGGTGTGAAAACTCATTCCCATTTGATGTTTTATCTTGTCTAATGCAGTAGTACATCCAGAATTCTCGAAACAAACGTGTCCCATCACAGAGTGATTGAAAAAAATTCACGCATATCACACCAAAACGGTATTTTTAATTGCACTCTTTGCGCGGACGGATCAATAATGTGGTCTTACCCCAAATTGATGTCCTGCATGTTACAAATCTTCACGAAGGTTAGACTGATATCAACCTACATATATCACTAGATTAACCGCTAAAAGGAATGTATGTTACCCTTTTATCTCCGTCACGTAAGTTACAAGAAAATAGTACGTAAGTTTATGGTGTGAAAACTCATTCCCATTTGATGTTTTATATTGTCTAATGCAGTAGTACATCCAGAATTCTCGAAACAAACGTGTCCCATCACAGAGTGATTGAAAACAATTCACGCATATTACACCAAAACGGTATTTTCAAATGCACTCTTTGCGCGGACGGATCAGTAATGTGGTCTTACCCCAAATTTATGACCTGCATGTCACAAATCTTCACGAAGGTTAGACTGATATCAACCCACACATATAACTAGATTAACCGCTAAGGGGAATGTATGTTA
This sequence comes from Paraescarpia echinospica, assembly GCA_020002185.1. NCBI lineage: Eukaryota > Metazoa > Annelida > Polychaeta > Sabellida > Siboglinidae > Paraescarpia > Paraescarpia echinospica. Next base: position 2,517 of record JAHLWY010002112.1, read on the forward strand.
CCCTTTCATCTCCGTCACGTAAGTTACAAGAAAATAGTACGTAAGGTTTTGGTGTGAAAACTCATTCCCATTTGATGTTTTATGTTGTCTAATGCAGTAGTACATCCAGAATTCTAGAAACAAACGTGTCCCATCACAGAGTGATCGAAAAAAATTCACGCATATCACACCCAAACGGTATTTTCAAGTGCACTCTTTCCGCTGACGGATCAGTAATGTGGTCTTACGCCAAATTGATGTCCTGCATGTTACAAATCTTCACGAAGGTTATACTGATATCAAGCTACACATATAACTAGATTAACCGCAAAGGGGAATGTATGTTACAATTTCATCTCCGTCACGTAAGTTACAAGAAAATAGTACGTAAGTTTTTGGTGTGAAAACTCATTCTCATTTGATGTTATATGTTGCCTAATGCAGTAGTACATTCAGTATTCTCGAAACAAACGTGTCCCATCACAAAGTGATCGAAAAAAGTTCACGCATATCACACCAAAACGGTATTTTCAAGTGCACTCGTTGCGCGGACGGATCAGTAATGTGGTCTTACCCCAAATTGATGACCTGCAGGTTACAAATCTTCACGAAGGTTAGACTGATATCAACCTACACTTATAACTAGATTAACCGCTAAGGGGAATGTATGTTACCCTTTCATCTCCGTCACGTAAGTTACAAGAAAATAGTACGTAAGTTATAGGTGTGAATACTCATTCCCATTTGAAGTTTTAGATTATCTAATGCAGTGGTATATCCAGTATTCTCGAAACAAACGTGTCCCATCACAGAGTGATCGAAAAAAATTCACGCATATCACACCAAAACGGTATTTTCAAGTGCACTCTTTCCGCTGACGGATCAGTAATGTGGTCTTACGCCAAATTGATGTCCTGCATGTTACAAATCTTCACGAAGGTTAGACTGATATCAAGCTACACATATAACTAGATTAACCTCAAAGGGTAATGTATGTTACCCTTTCATCTCCGTCACGTAAGTTACAAGAAAATAGTACGTAAGTTATAGGTGTGAAAACTCATTCCCATTTGATGTTTTATCTTGTCTAATGCAGTAGTACATTCAGTATTCTCGAAACAAACGTGTCCCATCACAAAGTGATCAAAAAAAATTCACGCATATCACACCAAAACGGTATTTTCAAGTGCACTCTTTGCGCGGACGGATCAGTAATGTGGTCTTACCCCAAATTGATGTCCTGCATGTTACAAATCTTCACGAAGGTTAGACTGATATCAACCTACACATATAACTAGATTAACCGCTAAGGGGAATGTATGTTACCCTTTTATCTCCGTCACGTAAGTTACAAGAAAATAGTACGTAAAGTTTTGGTGTGAAAACTCATTCCATTTGATGTTTTTATGATTTGTCTAATGCAGTAGTACATCAGGAATTCTGAAACAGAGCGTGTCCCATCACAGAGTGATCGAAAAATTCACGCATATGCACCAAAACGGTATTTTCAAGAGTGCACTCGTTGCGGACGGATCAGTAATGGTCTTACTAGGTGTTGATTATACCCGGGTTACAAAATCTTCACGAAGGTTAGACTGATATCGGCTACACATATAACTAGATTAACCGCTAAAAGGGGATGTATGTTACCCTTTCATCTCCGTCACGAAGTTACAAAGGAAAATAGTACGTAAGTTATAGGTGTGAACACTCATTTCCCATTTGATGTTGGTTTGTCCTGATGCGGTAGTACATCCGGTATTCTCGAAACAAGAGCATTATTACATCACAGGTGATCGAAAAATTCACGCATATCACGCACCAAAACGGTAATTTTAATTGCGCTCTTTAGCGCGGACGGATCAATAATGTGGTCTTACCCCAAATTGATGTCCTGCATGTTTACAAATCTTCACGAAGTTGGGCTGATATCAACCTTATGAAAAGCTTCAGATTAACCGCTAAGGGGAATGTAATGTTACCCTTTCATCTCCTCCGTCACGTAAGTTAAAGAAAATGGTACGTAAAGTTTTTGGTGTTAAAAACTCGATTTCCCATTTGATGTTTTATGTTGTCCTAATGCAGTAGTACATCCAGTATTCTCGAAACAAACGTGTCCCATCACAGAGTGATCGAACAAAATTCACGCATATCACACCAAAACGGTATTTTTAAGTGCACTCTTTGCGCGGACGGATCAGTAATGTGGTCTTACCCCAAATTGATGTCCTGCATGTTACAAATCTTCACGAAGGTTAGACTGATATCAAGCTACACATATAACTAGATTAACCGCATAGGGGAATGTATGTTACCGTTTCATCTCTGTCACGTAAGTTACAAGAAAATAGTACGTAAGTTTTTGGTGTGAAAACTCATTCTCATTTGATGTTATATGTTGCCTAATGCAGTAGTACATTCAGTATTCTCGAAACAAACGTGTCCCATCACAAAGTGATCGAAAAAAGTTCACGCATATCACACCAAAACGGTATTTTCAAGTGCACTCGTTGCGCGGACGGATCAGTAATGTGGTCTTACCCCAAATTGATGACCTGCAGGTTACAAATCTTAACGAAGGTTAGACTGATACCAACCTACACTTATAACTAGATTAACCGCTAAGGGGAATGTATGTTACCCTTTCATCTCCGTCACGTAAGTTACAAGAAAATAGTACGTAAGTTATAGGTGTGAATACTCATTCCCATTTGATGTTTTAGATTATCTAATGCAGTGGTATATCCAGTATTCTCGAAACAAACGTGTCCCATCACAAAGTGATCGAACAAAATTCACGCATATCACACCAAAACGGTATTTTCAAGTGCACTCTTTGCGCGGACGGATCAGTAATGTGGTCTTACCCCAAATTGATGTCCCGTATGTTACAAATCTTCACGAAGGTTAGACTGATAACAAGCTACACATATAACTGAATTAACCGCAAAGGGAATGTATGGTACAATTTCTCCGTCACGTAAAGTTACAGAAAATAGTACGTAAGTTTTTGGTGTGAAAACTCATTCTCATTTGATGTTTTATGTTGCCTAATGCAGAAATTACATTCAGTATTCTCCCGAAACAAACGTGTCCCATCACAGAAAGTGATCGAAAAAGTTCACGCATATCACACCAAAACCCGGTATTTTCAAGTGCGCTCTTTGCTTGGACGGATCAATAATGTGGTCTTAACCCAAATTGATGTCTGCATGTTACAAATCTTCACGAAGGTTAGACTGATATCAAGCTTCATATAGCTTCGTTAACCGCAAAGGGATGTATGTTACCCTTTCATCTCCGTCACGTAAGTTACAAGAAAATGAGTACGTAAAGTTTTGAGGTGTTAAAACTCATTCCCATTGATGTTTATGTTGTCCTAATGCGAAGTAGTACATTCAGTATTCTCGAAACAAACGTGTCCCATCACAAAGTGATCGAAAAAAGTTCACGCATATCACACCAAAACGGTATTTTCAAGTGCACTCGTTGCGCGGACGGATCAGTAATGTGGTTACAAATCTTCACGAAGGCTAGACTGATATCAAGCTACACATATAACTAGATTAACCGCTAAGGGGAATGTATGTTACCCTTTCATCTCCGTCACGTACGTTACAAGAAAATAGTACGTAAGTTTTTGGTGTGAAAACTCATTCCCATTTGATGTTTTATGTTGTCTAATGCAGTAGTACATCCAGAATTCTAGAAACAAACGTGTCCCATCACAGAGTGATTGAAAATTCGCATATCACACCAAAACTGGTATTTTCAAATTGCACTCGTTGCGCGGACGGATCAGTAATGTGGTCTTTACCCAAATTGATGACCTGCAGGGTTGGAATCTACACGAAGGTTAGACTGATATCAACCTACACATATAACTAGATTAACCGCTAAGGGGAATGTATGTTACCCTTTCATCTCCGTCACGTAAGTTACAAGAAAATAGTACGTAAGTTATAGGTGTGAACACTCATTCCCATTTGATGTTTTAGTTTGTCTAATGCAGTAGTACATCCAGTATTCTCGAAACAAACGTGTCCCATCACAGAGTGATCGAAAAAAATTCACGCATATCACACCAAAACGGTATTTTTAATTGCACTCTTTGCGCGGACGGATCAATAATGTGGTCTTACCCCAAATTGATGTCCTGCATGTTACAAATCTTCACGAAGGTTAGACTGATATCAACCCACACATATAACTAGATTAACCGCAAAGGGGAATGTATGTTACAATTTCATCTCCGTCACGCAAGTTACAAGAAAATAGTACGTAAGGTTTTGGTGTGAAAACTCATTCCCATTTGATGTTTTATGTTGTCTAATGCAGTAGTACATCCAGAATTCTAGAAACAAACGTGTCCCATCACAGAGTGATCGAAAAAAATTCACGCATATCACACCAAAACGGTATTTTCAAGTGCACTCTTTCCGCTGACGGATCAGTAATGTGGTCTTACGCCAAATTGATGTCCTGCATGTTACAAATCTTCACGAAGATTAGCCTGATATCAAGCTACACATATAACTAGATTAACCGCAAAGGGGAATATATGTTACCCTTTCATCTCCGTCACGTAAGTTACAAGAAAATAGTACGTAAGTTATAGGTGTGAAAACTCATTCCCATTTGATGTTTTATCTTGTCTAATGCAGCAGTACATCCAGTATTCTCGAAACAAACGTGTCCCATCACAAAGTGATCGAAAAAAATTAACGCATATCACACCAAAACGGTATTTTCAAGTGCACTCTTTGCGCGGACGGATCAGTAATGTGGTCTTACCCCAAATTGATGACCTGCATGTTACAAATCTTCACGAAGGTTAGACTGATATCAACCCACACATATAACTAGATTAACCGCAAAGGGGAATGTATGTTACAATTTCATCTCCGTCACGCAAGTTACAAGAAAATAGTACGTAAGGTTTTGGTGTGAAAACTCATTCCCATTTGATGTTTTATGTTGTCTAATGCAGTAGTACATCCAGAATTCTAGAAACAAACGTGTCCCATCACAGAGTGATCGAAAAAAATTCACGCATATCACACCAAAACGGTATTTTCAAGTGCACTCTTTCCGCTGACGGATCAGTAATGTGGTCTTACGCCAAATTGATGTCCTGCATGTTACAAATCTTCAAGAAGATTAGCCTGATATCAAGCTACACATATAACTAGATTAACCGCAAAGGGGAATATATGTTACCCTTTCATCTCCGTCACGTAAGTTACAAGAAAATAGTACGTAAGTTTTTGGTGTGAAAACTCATTCCCATTTGATGTTTTATGTTGTCTAATGCAGTAGTACATTCAGTATTCTCGAAACAAACGTGTCCCATCACAAAGTGATCGAAAAAAATTCACGCATATCACACCAAAACGGTGTTTTCAAGTGCACTCTTTGCGCGGACGGATCAGTAATGTGGTCTTACCAAAAATTAATGTCCTGCATGTTAAAAATCTTCACGAAGGCTAGACTGATATCAAGCTACACGAATAACTAGATTAACCCCAAAGGGGAATATATGTTACCCTTTCATCTCCGTCACGTAAGTTACAAAAAAATAGTACGTAAGTTATAGGGGTGAAAACTCATTCCCATTTGAAGTTTTATCTTGTCTAATGCAGAAGTACATCCAGAATTCTCGAAACAAACGTATCCCATCACAGAGTGATCGAAACAAATTCACGCATATCACACCAAAACGGTATTTTCAAGTGCACTCTTTGCGCGGACGGATCAATAATGTGGTCTTACCCAAGATTGATGGCCAGCATGTTACAAATCTTCACGAAGGTTAGACTGATATCAACCTACATATATCGGTAGATTAACCGCTACAAAGGAATGTATGTTACCCTTTCATCTCGTCGCATGTAAGTTACAAAGAAATAGTACGTAGAAGTTATAGGTGTGAATGTCTCATTCCATTTGATGTTTATCTTGTCTAATGCGGTAGTACATCCAGTATTCTCGAAACAAACGTGTCCATCACAGAGTGATTGAAAAAATTCGCATATATCACACCAAAACGGTATTTTAATTGCACTCATTGCGCGGACCGGATCAATAATGTGGTCTTACCCCAAATTGATGTCACCATTCCTGGAAATCTTCACGAAGGTTAGACTGATATCAACCTACATATATCACTAGATTAATACTTCGAAAGATGTAATGTTACCCTTTTATCTCCGTCACGTAAGTTACAAGAAAATAGTACGTAAGTTTTTGGTGTGAAAACTCATTCCCATTTGATGTTTTATCTTGTCTAATGCAGTAGTACATCCAGAATTCTCGAAACAAACGTGTCCCATCACAGAGTGATTGAAAACAATTCACGCATATCACACCAAAACGGTATTTTTAAGTGCACTCTTTGCGCGGACGGATCAGTAATGTGGTCTTACCCCAAATTGATGTCCTGCATGTTACAAATCTTCACGAAGGCTAGACTGATATCAACCCACACATATAACTAGATTAACCGCTAAGGGGAATGTATGTTACCCTTTCATCTCCGTCACGTAAGTTACAAGAAAATAGTACGTAAGTTTTTGGTGTGAAAACTCATTCCCATTTGATGTTTTATGTTGTCTAATGCAGTAGTACATCCAGAATTCTAGAAACAAACGTGTCCCATCACAGAGTGATCGAAAAAAATTCACGCATATCACACCAAAACGGTATTTTCAAGTGCACTCTTTGCGCGGACGGATCAGTAATGTGGTCTTACCCCAAATTGATGTCCTGCATGTTACAAATCTTCACGAAGGTTAGACTGATATCAAGCTACACATATAACTAGATTAACCGCAAAGGGGAATGTATGTTACCCTTTCATCTCCGTCACGTAAGTTACAAGAAAATAGTACGTAAGTTTTTGGTGTGAAAACTCATTCTCATTTGATGTTTTATGTTGCCTAATGCAGTAGTACATTCAGTATTCTCGAAACAAACGTGTCCCATCACAAAGTGATCGAAAAAAGTTCACGCATATCACACCAAAACGGTATTTTCAAGTGCACTCGTTGCGCGGACGGATCAGTAATGTGGTCTTACCCCAAATTGATGTCCTGCATGTTACAAATCTTCACGAAGGCTAGACAGATATCAATCTACACTTATAACTAGATTAACCCTCAAAGGGGAATGTATGTTACCCTTTCATCTCCGTCACGTAAGTTACAAGAAAATAGTACATAAGTTATTGGTGTGAAAACTCATTCCCATTTGATGTTTTATCTTGTCTAATGCAGTAGTACATTCAGTATTCTCGAAACAAACGTGTCCCATCACAAAGTGATCGAAAAAAATTCACGCATATCACACCAAAACGGTATTTTCAAGTGCACTCTTTGCGCGGACGGATCAGTAATGTGGTCTTACCCCAAATTGATGTCCTGCATGTTACAAATCTTCACGAAGGTTAGACTGATAACAAGCTACACATATAACTAGATTAACCGCAAAGGGGAATGTATGTTACCCTTTTATCTCCGTCACGTAAGTTACAAGAAAATAGTACGTAAGTTTTGGTGTGAAAACTCATTCCCATTTGATGTTTTATCTTGTCTAATGCAGTAGTACATTCAATATTCTCGAAACAAACGTGTCCCATCACAAAGTGATCGAAAAAAATTAACGCATATCACACCAAAACGGTATTTTCAAGTGCACTCTTTGCGCGGACGGATCAGTAATGTGGTCTTACCCCAAATTGATGTCCTGCATGTTACAAATCTTCACGAAGGTTAGACTGATATCAAGCTACACATATAACTAGATTAACCGCTAAGGGGAATGTATGTTACCCTTTCATCTCCGTCACGTAAGTTACAAGAAAATAGTACGTAAGTTTTTGGTGTGAAAACTCATTCTCATTTGATGTTTTATGTTGCCTAATGCAGTAGTACATTCAGTATTCTCGAAACAAACGTGTCCCATCACAAAGTGATCGAAAAAAGTTCACACATATCACACCAAAACGGTATTTTCAAGTGCACTCGTTGCGCGGACGGATCAGTAATGTGGTCTTACCCCAAATTGATGACCTGCAGGTTACAAATCTTAACGAAGGTTAGACTGATACCAACCTACACTTATAACTAGATTAACCGCTAAGGGGAATGTATGTTACCCTTTCATCTCCGTCACGTAAGTTACAAGAAAATAGTACGTAAGTTATAGGTGTGAATACTCATTCCCATTTGATGTTTTAGATTATCTAATGCAGTGGTATATCCAGTATTCTCGAAACAAACGTGTCCCATCACAGAGTGATCGAAAAAAATTAACGCATATCACACCAAAACGGTATTTTCAAGTGCACTCTTTCCGCTGACGGATCAGTAATGTGGTCTTACGCCAAATTGATGTCCTGCATGTTACAAATCTTCACGAAGGTTAGACTGATATCAAGCTACACATATAACTAGATTAACCGCAAAGGGGAATGTATGTTACAATTTCATCTCCGTCACGTAAGTTACAAGAAAATAGTACGTAAGTTTTTGGTGTGAAAACTCATTCTCATTTGATGTTTTATGTTGCCTAATGCAGTAGTACATTCAGTATTCTCGAAACAAACGTGTCCCATCACAAAGTGATCGAAAAAAGTTCACGCATATCACACCAAAACGGTATTTTCAAGTGCACTCGTTGCGCGGACGGATCAGTAATGTGGTTACAAATCTTCACGAAGGCTAGACTGATATCAAGCTACACATATAACTAGATTAACCGCTAAGGGGAATGTATGTTACCCTTTCATCTCCGTCACGTACGTTACAAGAAAATAGTACGTAAGTTTTTGGTGTGAAAACTCATTCCCATTTGATGTTTTATGTTGTCTAATGCAGTAGTACATCCAGAATTCTAGAAACAAACGTGTCCCATCACAAAGTGATCGAAAAAAGTTCACGCATATCACACCAAAACGGTATTTTGAAATGCACTCGTTGCGCGGACGGATCAGTAATGTGGTTTACCCCAAATTGATGACCTGCAGGTTACAAATCTTCACGAAGGTTAGACTGTTATCAACCTACACATATAACTAGATTAACCGCTAAGGGGAATGTATGTTACCCTTTCATCTCCGTCACGTAAGTTACAAGAAAATAGTACGTAAGTTATAGGTGTGAACACTCATTCCCATTTGATGTTTTAGTTTGTCTAATGCAGTAGTACATCCAGTATTCTCGAAACAAACGTGTCCCATCACAGAGTGATCGAAAAAAATTCACGCATATCACACCAAAACGGTATTTTTAATTGCACTCTTTGCGCGGACGGATCAATAATGTGGTCTTACCCCAAATTGATGTCCTGCATGTTACAAATCTTCACGAAGGTTAGACTGATATCAAGCTACACATATAACTAGATTAACCGCAAAGGGGAATGTATGTTACCCTTTCATCTCCGTCACGTAAGTTACAAGAAAAAAGTACGTAAGTTATAGGTGTGAAAACTCATTCCCATTTGATGTTTTATCTTGTCTAATGCAGTAGTACATCCAGCATTCTCGAAACAAACGTGTCCCATCACAAAGTGATCGAAAAAAATTCACGCATATCACACCAAAACGGTATTTTCAAGTGCACTCTTTGCGCGGACGGATCAGTAATGTGGTCTTACCCCAAATTGATGTCCTGCATGTTACAAATTTTCAAGAAGGCTAGACTGGTATCAAGCTACGCATATAACTAGATTAACTGCAAAGGGGAATATATGTTACCCTTTCATCTCCGTCACGTAAGTTACAAGAAAATAGTACGTAAGTTATAGGTGTGAAAACTCATTCCCATTTGATGTTTTATCTTGTCTAATGCAGTAGTACATTCAGTATTCTCGAAACAAACGTGTCCCATCACAAAGTGATCGAAAAAAGTTCAAGCATATCACACCAAAACGGTGTTTTCAAGTGCACTCTTTGCGCGGACGGATCAGTAATGTGGTCTTACCCCAAATTGATGTCCTGCATGTTACAAATCTTCACGAAGGTTAGACTGATATCAACCTACACATATAACTAGATTAACCGCTAAGGGGAATGTATGTTACCCTTTTATCTCCGTCACGTAAGTTACAAGAAAATAGTACGTAAGTTTTTGGTGTGAAAACTCATTCCCATTTGATGTTTTATGTTGTCTAATGCAGTAGTACATCCAGAATTCTAGAAACAAACGTGTCCCATCACAGAGTGATCGAAAAAAATTCACGCATATCACACCAAAACGGTATTTTCAAGTGCACTCTTTGCGCTGACGGATCAGTAATGTGGTCTTACCCCAAATTGATGTCCTGCATGTTACAAATCTTCAAGAAGGTTAGACTGATATCAAGCTACACATATAACTAGATTAACCGCAAAGGGGAATGTATGTTACCCTTTCATCTCCGTCACGTAAGTTACAAGAAAATAGTACGTAAGTTTTTGGTGTGAAAACTCATTCCCATTTGATGTTTTATGTTGTCTAATGCAGTAGTACATTCAGTATTCTCGAAACAAACGTGTCCCATCACAAAGTGATCGAAAAAAGTTGACGCATATCACACCAAAACGGTGTTTTCAAGTGCACTCTTTGCGCTGACGGATCAGTAATGTGGTCTTACCCCAAATTGATGTCCTGCATGTTACAAATCTTCACGAAGGTTAGACTGATATCAAGCTACACATATAACTAGATTAACCGCAAAGGGGAATGTATGTTACCCTTTCATCTCCGTCACGTAAGTTACAAGAAAATAGTACGTAAGTTATAGGTGTGAAAACTCATTCCCATTTGATGTTTTATCTTGTCTAATGCAGTAGTACATCCAGTATTCTCGAAACAAACGTGTCCCATCACAGAGTGATCGAAAAAAATTCACGCATATCACACCAAAACGGTATTTTCAAGTGCACTCTTTGCGCGGACGGATCAGTAATGTGGTCTTACCCCAAATTGATGTCCAGCATGTTACAAATCTTCACGAAGGTTAGACTGATATCAAGCTA
>JAHLWY010002113.1:0-13513 GCA_020002185.1 Paraescarpia echinospica
AAATTTCACTTATACCTATATGGGCGAAGTTTCATTGTGCAGTGTGATCAACGATCCCTGAAATTCCTAAACACCGCAAAGTTGACAAACAATCGCATTATGCGATGAGCTCTTAAAGTCCAACCCTATCGTTTCCGGGTAGAGTCAATCCCTGGAACAGATAACATAGGTGCAGACTACCTAAGCTGAATGGAATAGATGTAGGTTCCATCAGATTAGTTAAGACAATGAAGTGTCATTAATTTTTTTGGTGCAACTAGATAGTTACTAGTTCGGCGAATGATCGCCAGGTTATTTATTGTATTAAATGTAATGTATTAAATTAGTGTATTAAATTTATTCCTTAATATTTTTGTTCAGGAAGTAGAATCTTAGCGGGGGGTAATGTAGCATTTCTGCTATTTCCAGATGTTTAAATCTACTTTCCTGAGGTTTAATTTTATAAATGAGGAAGGTCAAGCCAGTAGATAGATATATTGTTAACCAACTGCCTTAGTTACGTAATTACAGCAACTCGGTTGCAGATGCGCTCAGTGAAGCGTGGTATTCTGTTGCTAGTGTTTCTAGGCAAGCAGGTGGTTTCACTGTAATCTTAGAGAGGGTGTTCCACAATGCCTGGTTTGAATTGTATATTGCATTAGCCAATAGAAATGATGGAAACCTGTCATATGACGTGTAATTAGGTCTGCTTATATAAACGTTTGTTGTATGCATTTCGCCATCTGGGCGCTGGCAAAGGACTGGGAGAGATCCAGGGTTGAACTAGACAGGTTGTCCTGCTGCCAAGAGAATGGCAAGTCAAGTCGTAAAGCTTGGTGGGAATCGTTAACGTGGGTTACGTTCCCAAGCTTTTGTGTGTGTATAATATTCAGTGTCCAGAGTGACTGTTCGATCGAGTTTCGAAGAATCCATGCCGCCACGTCAGCATTATATTGATACAACGTTCCGGTCGGCCCCAACATATTTGCGTCGATGAGCGATAATCGCGACGCGCTCACCCAGCTCGGGCCATTCTAAAACAGCGGTCTCAGCGACATCGTCAGAAAGCTTGACTGAATGCGACTCGCAGCGGCCGGCGGTAAACGTATAATGCCAGGCGTCATCATTCACGCGAACCCGTTCATCTTGATCGTTTGCGACCGTGCGATCATTGAACGGACGCGACTTGAGAATTCGCGGCATACGACGGCAATCGTCAAGTGCCCGGCATCATCACTCGTGCGGCCGAGATACAGCGTTCTAATTGTGTTCTGAGCTCGGCGTGATGACTTCAACAAACGTTCGTATATATTCGAGATGGGACTAGCCCAGTGTAAATGTATATTTTCTGATTGAACGTATCTATTATTTGCTGTATTATGATTAGTAGTTATCTGTGGTTTTGAAGTGAGGTATTATTAACCTTGAAGTATTCACACATATATATATATGTGTGTGTGTGTTGTAACAGATTACTGTGATGAGAGTCCGCGAGGACTAGCTTATACTGCGTATATATATTATGGGAGTTATTCTTAGATAACACTTGGCGCCTAGTGTATGGTCGTATAGCGGTATAATCCACCTTAGAAAGGAAGTGGAATTTGATAATCGAAAGATTCAATGTTATTGTTTATTATGTTCTATTAAGATTTGGTTACGGGATTTCTTTATTCTGTTTATTTTGTTAATCGAGATATTTACCAAAAGGAAGATATATTGTAATAGTTTATTAAATTTTCCTCGTTCTTTGTTGTTTGTTCACGATAACCGTTCTTTCTTATATGCATTGACCTTGATATATAAGAACCCTACTAGACTGAGCCATCTAGTGTACGGAGACCTTGCTAATCCGTGACATCCTTGGACCTTCGGCCAAAGGACTAAAAAATTAATATATTTAAAATACCACTAATTTTGAGCTCACCCCTGAAGATGATCACCTCCCCGTTGGGGTTCTTGGGCAGTCCCTTGTAGCAGGCCTCGGAGGTGAGGGCGACTGACACACTGAGACTGCCCAGGAGGAAGCCGATGCCCTGGCCACCCGCATCCTGCAAGACACAGAGAGTGGGCTTTGTTAGTTCCACCATTTAACTATGATCACGCTAGTGTCTGTTTGTTTGTGCTTGCGTGTGTGCATGCATATGTATGTGTGTGCTTGTGTGTATATATGTGTGTATGTATGTGCGCATGTATGCATGTATGTGTGTGTGCAGGTATGTTGATGTTTTCATCATAGACGATTCGCATCTTGGGCACCAAACTTTCAGGTATTTATCTACGACCCCGCAAAAGAAATATGCCTTTACTTTTTTTGATATCTCGGTTGTTGTAAAGTCACCGTATCATTGTCATAAACAATACATGTGAGGTTGCAAAGACAGACATATTCGCAACACCTACCCGCTTGGTGAGAGGCACCTCGACTGGCACGGGAACAACGCCGGCGGTCAGGCAGCCGTAGAAAGCACACATAAACGCTATCGGGTCGCTGTTTGGGTAGATGAGCGCCACCTGGGGGACAGAGATCAGGACACACTGATAATCGCAACTTCTTCACTCTACTCAGGCAAGTTACTGCAGCGAAAATGACATGATAAGATGGGAAGAAACATCAAAAGTGTATCATTAGTAACAGTCTTGACATGTCTACATAGAGTATTGATGATTTTGACATGCTTATGCAGAGTTCATTAGTATTGATGGTATTGACATGCTTATGCAGAGTTCATTAGTATTGATGGTATTGACATGGTTATGCAGAGTTCATTAGTATTGATGGTATTGACATATTTATGCAGAGTTCATTGGTTTTGATGGTATTGACATGCTTATGTAGAGTTCGTTAGTATTGATGGTATTGACATGCTTATGTAGAGTTCGTTAGTATTGATGGTACAGACATGCTTATGTAGAGTTCATTAGTATTGATGGTACTGACATGCTTATGTAGAGTTCATTAGTATTGATGGTATTGACATGCTTATGCAGAGGAGTTCATTAGTATTGATGGTATTGACATGCTTATGCAGAGTTCATTAGTTTTGATGGTATTGACATGCTTATGTAGAGTTCATTAGTATTGATGGCATTGACATGCTTAAGTAGAGTTCGTTAGTATTGATGGTACAGACATGCTTATGTAGTGTTCATTAGTATTGATGGTACTGACATGCTTATGTAGAGTTCATTAGTATTGATGGTACAGACATGTTTATGTAGAGTTCATTAGTATTGATGGTACAGACATGTTTATGTAGAGTTCATTAGTATTGATGGTATAAACATGCTTATGTAGAGTTAATTAGTATTGATGGTACAGACATGCTTATGTAGAGTTCATTAGTATTGATGGTACAGACATGTTTATGTAGAGTTCATTAGTATTGATGGTACAAACATGCTTATGTAGAGTTAACTAGTATTGATGGTACAGACATGTTTATGTAGAGCTCATTAGTATTGATGGTACAGACATGCTTATGTAGAGTTCATTAGTATTGATGGTACAGACATGTTTATGTAGAGTTAATTAGTATTGATGGTACAGACATGCTTATGTAGAGTTCATTAGTATTGATGGTACAGACATGTTTATGTAGAGTTCATTAGTATTGATGGTACAGACATGCTTGTGTAGAGTTCATTAGTATTGATGGTACAGACATGTTTATGTAGAGTTCATTAGTATTGATGGTACAAACATGCTTATGTAGAGTTAATTAGTATTGATGGTACACACATGTTTATGTAGAGTTCATTAGTATTGATGGTACAGACATGTTTATGTAGTGTTCATTAGTATTGATGGTACAAACATGCTTATGTAGAGTTCATTAGTATTGATGGTACAGACATGTTTATGTAGAGTTCATTAGTATTGATGGTACATACATGTTTATGTAGAGTTCATTAGTATTGATGGTACAAACATGTTTATGTAGAGTTCATTAGTATTCATGGTACAAACATGCTTATGTAGAGTTCGTTAGTATTGATGGTACAAACATGTTTATGTAGAGTTAATTAGTATTGATGGTACAGACATGTTTATGTAGAGTTAATTAGTATTGATGGTACAGACATGTTTATGTAGAGTTCATTAGTATTGATGGTACAGACATGTTTATGTAGAGTTCATTAGTATTGATGGTACAAACATGTTTATGTAGAGTTCATTAGTATTGATGGTACAAACATGCTTATGTAGAGTTCATTAGTATTGATGGTACAGACATGCTTATGTAGAGTTCATTAGTATTGATGGTACAGAAATGTTTATGTAGAGTTCATTAGTATTGATGGTACAAACATGCTTATGTAGAGTTAATTAGTATTGATGGTACAGACATGCTTATGTAGAGTTCATTAGTATTGATGGTACAGACATGTTTATGTAGAGTTAATTAGTATTGATGGTACAAACATGCTTATGTAGAGTTAATTAGTATTGATGGTACAGACATGTTTATGTAGAGTTCATTAGTATTGATGGTACAGACATGTTTATGTAGAGTTCATTAGTATTGATGGTACAAACATGCTTATGTAGAGTTAATTAGTATTGATGGTACTGACATGCTTATGTAGAGTTCTAATGTATATTTACATTAAAATATGCATCAAAATATAACACAAATATAATGTATAATATAATAAACCTTTAAATAAAAACAAATTAAGATATAAAATCATGACTGTACAAAGTTGTACAATCAACAAAGACCATTAAAAGGTCCATTAACATGATTTATTCCATTAAAAATAGGGCTGTCCTACAAACTCAGATGAATAGTTTTAATTAAATAGATAAATAATATATGCAATTTCATGTAAAGCGCCTGGGAGTATTTTATTTTAAGTGAACTGGTGTGCTATAAAAGTTTCTATTATTATGAAGCAATACTGTGTCTCTCACTTACCCTGTCTCCAGCCTTGACCCCTGGGTTGCCCTTTGACCCGACCTTGTGTAGCAGATTGTAGGCAATCTTGTGAGTACGACTGAGCAGTTTGCCTACAAGAACAACAACACTGGTCATACCCAAACATGTACTGAAAAAAACATTTCAAATTTATCAAGCTGAAAACACGCTAGAAAGAAACACCCAGTCTACAGTAATTATATCTTTAATAAAAATGTAATACTTATGTCAGTTTTTTATAGTTAATCAGTAATTACGGTTTGGTATCTTGCCAAAGCACATCACTGAAAAAAGCAGTTGTGTCATTAAAAATAAGTATTACTGATCTTACATGACAATTTGAAAAGAACATATAATTAATAACACTGTAGATAAGCAGCAGAACAGTATTTTGGTTCAAATTAGGAATCTTTGTGTTAAAATGGGCTTGCAAGCAGATCCTTCTATATCACCTAACTGACCTCTAAACCAAACTGAGCTAGACAAAATCTTGACAAATATAGACTTTAATTAATCAGCTTGTAATAAGTCATGTGACAAATAAGTCATGTGTAACAAATAAGTCATATGTGACAGTTTCACAAACATTAATAACCCAATATTACCACTCACCATATGTAATTGAAATAGTTGGCTTTCCATTCTGGTCGAGTACTGTGGCAGCAGTGGCCTTGAACGTGGCAGAACCGTACCTCTGTACAGCGGCCTCCAAGTTCCTGGGCAGCCCCGAAGGTATCTGATGAGGAGGCAAAGTGTGAGACTTGTAAAAAAAATATTGCGTAACTGGCCTATAAAGCAACCTGGACCAGGAAAACTTTGTTCAAAAGTAGACAGTAATTTGTAACTGGCAATCTCGTATGTCATCTTATGAAGGTATACAAGTTTTCATACCATATTTTCCATCGTTAAAGAATATAATTATTATGATTCATAGAGAAACAATGTATCTATTGTACATTCTACATTATTTACAAAGTCCCGTAAATACATGTTTACATGGTAAATGGCAACATATTTGAAAGGTCTATTTGCTCCATGCAATCAAACTAGATTATTCATTATCCATACCCATGCATGGGTGTACAATTGTGTGAATAATAGTATAAAATAGTACACTGTTGTAACTATGATAATAAGTTATGTAATTATGTGATGAGAAGATTTCTAGTTCTAAAAAAACAGTTTTTAGTTTCTATGATTGGTTGTGAATAAAGATATGTTTCAATAACTACTTCTATTAGAACAAAAACTATTGCTAAAAACAGGTTAAATTAAAAATATCACACAAACTGCATCAGTTAAATATGTGTAATCATGACCTCAATTAAAATCAATATAATTTTCCGAGTGTGTTGTACGATGCATTTACAAACACAAATCTACATGTTGTAAGATGATTTTATAATCAACCACAAATCTGGACGGATTTTGGTATATGAACACAAATGAGTGAGAAATCCATGGAATACATACAGTCAACTGCTCGCCTGCTGTCGGTGTGATTGTGCTGCCCTCTGGTGTTGGAGCATTGGGATCGGACGGAGGCGCTACAATTGTAAACAACAACAGATTACCACTTTAATAAACACCACGGGTTGTTATATTTCAGCCATTAAAACTTAGCATAATCATATAATTTCTGCATTGGATATGAACCACCAAAACTGAATAGTTGTATCTATTTACACTTCGCAACATGCCCGAGGCAGCATGCTAACATTGCATCAAGATGTAATATATGACTGGCTATGTTCCGTTCCACCACCGATTCTGGATTCAAATTAAAAACTCATAATGATTGCCAAACTCAACATACATAAAACAGCTGTCATTTAACTTCTGACTCCCCAACTTTAAACTTTCAATTACATCAACATATCAGCAACATCAAATTCACCACGAGGCTCTAAAGTCATCATAACATAACCATGTCTGCACCCTTACAAATTGTCATCAGAAAATGAGAAAAGGAACATAACACTAAAGCAGCCGCTAAACCCTTCTCCACCCCATGAAACCTATTATGTTCAGATCTCTATTCTGAGACCCCCTTACCTTCTAGAGCGTCATCGTCCTCAACAAAATATTCCGTCAGCGGCTTTCGCTTCGGTCGCTGCAACACACCAAGTCAAAGTGAACAACGACAACTACTACGGAAAATAATCACAACAACTGCTACAGCAATCATTGACAATAACTGCAAATACAACGCAAAGGGTGAAAATAATTTTGTCCATTTTTATATGATAACAAAAAGCTGTAGGTTCATTCTAGTTTTTCTACCTGGTGTCTAGAGCAAGGTGTTAACTGATTCAGGGGGTCAATGATAATCTATCATAGACTGAAGGGCTGGTGGTCTTTAATCTCTAACCTGGCTCAACATTTTGTTATTTGCAGTGTAAACACATCACACACGCAGCAGACAAAGTCTGGCAGCATAGACACAATCTATGAGGGATGTGCGCATGCGTGAAAGCATAAACAAGTCCAAAACAACTACGAACTATGGACCTATCTCCCTCACATGCATCTGCTGTAAACTACGGACCTATCTCCCTCACATGCATCTGCTGTAAACTACGGACCTATCTCCCTCACATGCATCTGCTGCAAACTACAGACCTATCTCCCTCACATGCATCTGCTGTAAACTACAGACCTATCTCCCTCACATGCATCTGCTGTAAACTACAGACCTATCTCCCTCACATGCATCTGCTGTAAACTACAGACCTATCTCCCTCACATGCATCTGCTGTAAACTACGGACCTATCTCCCTCACATGCATCTACTGTAAACTACAGACCTATCTCCCTCACATGCATCTGCTGCAAACTACGGACCTATCTCCCTCACATGCATCTGCTGCAAACTACGGACCTATCTCCCTCACATGCATCTGCTGCAAACTACAGACCTATCTCCCTCACATGCATCTGCTGCAAACTACAGAACTATCTCCCTCACATGCATCTGTTGTAAACTACGGACCTATCTCCCTCACATGCATCTGCTGTACTCTACGGATCTATCTCCATCACATGCATCTGCTGCAAACTACGGACCTATCTCCCTCACATGCATCTGCTGCAAACTACGGACCTATCTCCCTCACATGCATCTGCTGTAAACTATGGACCTATCTCCCTCACATGCATCTGTTGTAAACTACGGATCTATCTCCCTCACATGCATCTGCTGTACTCTACGGACCTATCTCCATCACATGCATCTGCTGCAAACTACGGACCTATCTCCCTCACATGCATCTGCTGTAAACTACGGACCTATCTCCCTCACATGCATCTGCTGTAAACTACGGACCTATCTCCCTCACATGCACCTGCTGTAAACTACGGACCTATCTCCCTCACATGCATCTGCTGCAAACTACGGACCTATCTCCCTCACATGCACCTGCTGCAAACTAGAGACCTATCTCCCTCACATGCATCTGTTGTAAACTACGGACCTATCTCCCTCACATGCATCTGTTGTAAACTACGGACCTATCTCCCTCACATGCATCTGCTGTGAACTACAGACCTATCTCCCTCACATGCATCTGCTGTAAACTACAGACCTATCTCCCTCACATGCATCTGCTGTGAACTACAGACCTATCTCCCTCACATGCATCTGCTGTGAACTACATACCTATCTCCCTCACATACATCTGCTGTAAACTACGGACCTATCTCCCTCACATGCATCTGCTGCAAATTACAGACCTATCTCCCTCACATGCATATGCTGTAAATGACAGACCTATCTCCCTCACATGCATCTGCTGTAAACTACGGATCTATCTCCCTCACATGCATCTGCTGTAAACTCCTCGAACATGTCATCGGATCCGAGGTTACTGCACATCTCGACCAAAACAACACCATCACCAATACCCAACATGGTTTATAGAAATGGAGATCATGCGAAATGCAGCTAATACTAACCATTAACGACCTAGCAACTGAACAAGACCAGACCAACACAATCCTTCTAGACTTTGCCAAGGCCTTGATAAAGTCCCACACCAGCGCCTCCTCAAAAAGCTCGACCACTATGGCATCTGAGGCCATACACTAAAATGGATCGAGGCATTCGTCTCTGGCAGGACACAGGAAGTAGTTGTTGAGGGAACACAATCATCAATAGGACACGTTATCTCTGGAGTACCCAAACATCCAAAACAAAATCAGACTCTATGCAGATGATAGCATCCTGTACCATCCCATAAAAAACACCAATGACAGCAAGAGACTCTAACAAGACCTGGATGCTCTGGAGATATAGCAAATGCAATTCAAATCAGACAAATGCCATGTGATGACAGTCACAAAAAAGAAAACCGTTTGACTACATGGTCAGACACTCAAACAAGAAACCAGCGTAAAGTACCTCGGTGTCGAGATTAATGAACATCTCCACTGGTGGAAACAGATAAAGGTCACCACAGCAAAGGCGAATATGACAACCGCCTTCATCTATAGAAACTTCAAAGGATGCCCAGCCACCATTCAGTCACATTGCTTCAAAAGTCTAGCCCGTCCAGTACTGTCAGTAGTGGGACCCCCACCAGATGAAGCTCAAGTCTGACATTGAGATGGTCCAGAGGAGAGCCGCCAGGCGGATCTTCCACAATTTTAGAACAACGACAAGCACCTCTGATCTCTGAAATATACCAGCCACACTTGCATACAACCAGAGGACATAATTATAAACTCATGATTCCATACTCGAAGACTGACACACACCTCCACTCATTTTTCGCCTTAGCTGCACATCTCTGGAACACCATCCCACCAGCCACTCCAGATACCACATCACTGGTAGTTTTCAAGCAGCAGCTGGGAGGCTGGGCAGCAAACTAATCCCACAATCCATGCCACATAACATTTAAGGACAGTGAAGTGTTTTAACCACATTTTTATTCACCATTTACATGGTTTTAATTATATTTTGAAAAGCCGTCAGTGTCACCATGCGCAACAAAAAAATAACAAACCTGTGGTACATTACCCGGAAGTTGGGGCTACCACATTATTCAGAAGAATCTGAGGTTTATTTTGGCTGATTCACACAATGGTGTCGTCTTCTCTATTTATAAGGCGACCAGATTCTGATAAATCTGATCATGTTTCACATACGGAAAACAGTTTTGATTGCCGTTACGCAGAAACACTGACTCACAGAGAAAAACTGAAATACACCAATGCACTAGTACTCACTTTACTACCATACTGCCTCGGAACAAAGAAAGAACAACCAGGCCACCGTTCAGGAGAGATGTATCAGGTCTTTGACCTGGAGGATTATGAATGTCAACATTGCACTGATTCCTTGATTTAGACGATGCAACGAAGCTCCAAAGCCCAGATTCACAGGATATGTTCAACTACGGTCCTTGTGATCTCTAAAGCCATCAAGATATGTTCAACTACGGTCCTTGTGATCTCTAAAGCCATCAAGATATGTTCAACTACGGTCCTTGTGGTCTCTAAAGCCATCAAGATATGTTCAACTATGATCCTTGTGGTCTCTAAAGCCATCAAGATATGTTCAACTACGGTCCTTGTGATCTCTAAAGCCATCAAGATATGTTCAACTACGGTCCTTGTGGTCTCTAAAGCCATCAAGATATGTTCAACTACGGTCCTTGTGATCTCTAAACCCATCAAGATATGTTCAACTACGGTCCTTGTGATCTCTAAAGCCATCAACATATGTTCAACTACGGTCCTTGTGATCTCTAAAGACATCAACATATGTTCAACTACGGTCCTTGTGGTCTCTACAGCCATCAAGATATGTTCAATTACGGTCCTTGTGGTCTCTAAAGCCATCAAGATATGTTCAACTATGGTCCTTGTGGTCTCTAAAGCCATCAAGATATGTTCAACTACGGTCCTTGTGATCTCTAAAGCCATCAAGATATGTTCAACTACGGTCCTTGTGGTCTCTAAAGCCATCAAGATATGTTCAACTACGGTCCTTGTGATCTCTAAACCCATCAAGATATGTTCAACTACGGTCCTTGTGATCTCTAAAGCCATCAACATATGTTCAACTACGGTCCTTGTGATCTCTAAAGACATCAACATATGTTCAACTACGGTCCTTGTGGTCTCTACAGCCATCAAGATATGTTCAATTACGGTCCTTGTGGTCTCTAAAGCCATCAAGATATGTTCAACTATGGTCCTTGTGGTCTCTAAAGCCATCAAGATATGTTCAACTATGGTCCTTGTGGTCTCTAAAGCCATCAAGATATGTTCAACTACGGTCTTTGTGGTCTCTAAAGACATCAAGATATGTTCAACTACGGCCCTTGTGGTCTCTAAAGCCATCAAGATATGTTCAACTACGGTCCTTGTGATCTCTAAAGCCATCAACATATGTTCAACTACGGTCCTTGTGGTCTCTAAAGCCATCAAGATATGTTCAACTACGGTCCTTGTGGTCCATACCCTAACTGGTAGTCTCACACCATACACTAAGGGATAGTCTGACACCATACGCTAAGGGGTAGTCTCACACCATACACTAAGGGGTAGTCTCACACCATACACTAAGGGGTAGTCTGACACCATACACTAAGGGATAGTCTGACACCATACGCTAAGGGGTAGTCTCACACCATACACTAAGGGGTAGTCTCACACCATACACTAAGGGGTAGTCTGACACCATACACTAAGGGATAGTCTGACACCATACGCTAAGGGGTAGTCTCACACCATACACTAAGGGGTAGTCTCACACCATACACTAAGGGGTAGTCTGACACCATACACTAAGGGATAGTCTGACACCATACGCTAAGGGGTAGTCTCACACCATACACTAAGGGGTAGTCTCACACCATACACTAAGGGGTAGTCTGACACCATACACTAAGGGATAGTCTGACACCATACACTAACTGGTAGTCTCACACCATACACTAAGGGATAGTCTGACACCATACGCTAAGGGACACTAACTGGTAGTCTCACACCATACGCTAAGGGATAGTCTGACACCATACACTAACTGGTAGTCTGACACCATACACTAAGGGATAGTCTCACACCATACACTAAGGGGTAGTCTGACACCATACACTAAGGGATAGTCTGACACCATACACTAACTGGTAGTCTGACACCATACATTAAGGGATAGTCTGACACCATACACTAAGGGGTAGTCTGACACCATACGCTAACTGGTAGTCTGACACCATACACTAAGGGATAGTCTGACACCATACACTAAGGGATAGTCTGACACCATACACTAAGGGATAGTCTGACACCATACACTAAGGGTTAGTCTGACACCATACACTAAGGGATAGTCTGACACCATACACTAAGGGATAGTCTGACACCATACACTAAGGGATAGTCTGACACCATACGCTAAGGGGTAGTCTCACACCATACACTAAGGGATAGTCTGACACCATACACTAACTGGTAGTCTCACACCATACGCTAAGGGGTAGTCTCACACCATACACTAAGGGGTAGTCTCACACCACACACTAAGGGATAGTCTGACACCATACACTAACTAGTAGTCTCACACCATACACTAAGGGGTAGTCTCACACCATACACTAAGGGATAGTCTGACACCATACACTAAGGGATAGTCTCACACCATACACTAAGGGATAGTCTGACACCATACACTAACTGGTAGTCTCACACCATACACTAAGGGATAGTCTGACACCATACACTAAGGGATAGTCTGACACCGTACACTAACTGGTAGTCTGACACCATACATTAAGGGATAGTCTGACACCATACGCTAAGGGGTAGTCTGACACCATACGCTAACTGGTAGTCTGACACCATACACTAAGGGATAGTCTGACACCATACACTAAGGGATAGTCTGACACCATACACTAACTGGTAGTCTCACACCATACACTAAGGGGTAGCCTCACACCATACGCTAAGGGGTAGTCTCACACCATACACTAACTGGTAGTCTCACACCATACACTAAGGGGTAGTCTGACACCATACACTAAGGGATAGTCTCACACCATACACTAACTGGTAGTCTCACACCATACACTAAGGGGTAGTCTCACACCATACGCTAAGGGGTAGTTTGACACCATACACTAAGGGATAGTCTGACACCATACACTAACTGGTAGTCTGACACCATACACTAAGGGATAGTCTGACACCATACACTAACTGGTAGTCTCACACCATACACTAAGGGGTAGTCTCACACCATACGCTAAGGGGTAGTCTGACACCATACACTAAGGGATAGTCTGACACCATACACTAAGGGGTAGTCTGACACCATACGCTAAGGGATAGTCTGACACCATACTCTAAGGGGTAGTCTGACACCATACACTAAGGGGTAGTCTGACACCATACACTAAGGGGTAGTCTGACACCATACACTAAGGGGTAGTCTGACACCATACACTAAGGGGTAGTCTGACACCATACACTAAGGGATAGTCTGACACCATACACTAAGGGGTAGTCTGACACCATACGCTAAGGGATAGTCTGACACCATACACTAAGGGGTAGTCTGACACCATACACTAAGGGGTAGTCTGACACCATACACTAAGGGG
>JAHLWY010002114.1:0-13511 GCA_020002185.1 Paraescarpia echinospica
TGAAACAGAGGAAACATCTGTCCCATGATATGTCACTACGCTACTACTACAACCAAAGATATACAACTAACAACTTAGCCTAACGAAACAGAGGAAACGTCCGTCTTATGATATGTCGCTACGCTACTACTACAACCAAAGCTATACAACTAACAACTTAGCCTAACGAAACAGAGGAAATATCTGTCCCATGATATGTCACTACGCTACTACTACAACCAAAGATATACAACTAACAACTTAGCCTAAGGAAACAGAGGAAACGTCCGTCTCATGATATGTCACTACGCTACTACTACAACCAAAGATATACAACTAACAACTTAGCCTAACGAAACAGAGGAAACGTCCGTCTCATGATATGTCACTACGCTACTACTACAACCAAAGATATACAACTAACAACTTAGCCTAATGAAACAGAGGAAACGTCTGTCCCATGATATGTCACTACGCTACTACTACAACCAAAGATATACAACTAACAACTTAGCCTAACGAAACAGAGGAAACGTCCGTCTCATGATATGTCACTACGCTACTACTACAACCAAAGATATACAACTAACAAGTTAGCTTAACGAAACAGAGGAAACGTCCGTCTCATGATATGTCACTACGCTACTACTACAACCAAAGATATACAACTAACAACTTAGCCTAACGATACAGAGGAAACGTCTGTCCCATGATATGTCGCTACGCTACTGCTACAACCAAAGATATACAACTAACAACTTAGCCTAACGAAACAGAGGAAACGTCCGTCTCATGATATGTCGCTACGCTACTACTACAACCAAAGCTATACAACTAACAACTTAGCCTAACGAAACAGAGGACATATCTGTCCCATGATATGTCACTACGCTACTACTACAACCAAAGATATACAACTAACAACTTAGCCTAAGGAAACAGAGGAAACGTCCGTGTCATGATATATCACTACGCTACTACTACAACCAAAGATATACAACTTAGCGTAACGAAACAGAGGAAACGTCCGTCCCATGATATGTCACTACGCTACTACTACAAACAAAGATATACAACTAACAACTTAGCCTAACGAAACAGAGGAAACGTCTGTCCCATGATATGTCGCTACGCTACTACTACAACCAAAGATATACAACTTACAACTTAGCCTAACGAAACAGAGGAAATGAACGCCTCATGATATGTCACTAAGCTACTACTACAACCAAAGATATACAACTAACAACTTAGCGTAACGAAACAGAGGAAACGTCCGTCCCATGATATGTCACTACGCTACTACTACAACCAAAGATATACAACTAACAACTTAGCCTAATGAAACAGAGGAAACGTCTGTCCCATGATATGTCGCTACGCTACTACTACAACCAAATACATACAATTAATAACTTAGCCTAACGAAACAGAGGAAACGTCCGTCTCATGATATGTCACTACGCTACTACTACAACCAAAGATATACAACTAACAACTTAGCCTAACGAAACAGAGGAAACGTCTGTCCCATGATATGTCGCTACGCTACTACTACAACCAAAGATATACAACTTACAACTTAGCCTAACGAAACAGAGGAAACGAACGCCTCATGATATGTCACTACGCTACTACTACAACCAAAGATATACAACAAACAACTTAGCCTAACGAAACAGAGGAAACGTCCGTCTCATGATTTGTCACAACGCTACTACTACAACCAAAGATATACAACTAACAACTTAGCCTAACGAAACAGAGGAAACGTCTGTGCCATGATATGTCGCTACGCTACTGCTACAACCAAAGATATACAACTAACAACTTAGCCTAACGAAACAGAGGAAACGTCCGTCTCATGATATGTCGCTACGCTACTACTACAACCAAAGCTATACAACTAACAACTTAGCCTAACGAAACAGAGGAAACATCTGTCCCATGATATGTCACTACGCTACTACTACAACCAAAGATATACAACTAACAACTTAGCCTAAGGAAACAGAGGAAACGTCCGTCTCATGATATATCACTACGCTACTACTACAACCAAAGATATACAACTAACAACTTAGCGTAACGAAACAGAGGAAACGTCCGTCCCATGATATGTTACTACGCTACTACTACAAACAAAGATATACAACTAACAACTTAGCCTAATGAAACAGAGGAAACGTCTGTCCCATGATATGTCGCTACGCTACTACTACAACCAAAGATATATTCAACTAACAACTTAGCCTAACGAAACAGAGGAAACGTCCGTCTCATGATATGTCACTACGCTACTACTACAACCAAAGATATACAACTAACAACTTAGCGTAACGAAACAGAGGAAACGTCCGTCCCATGATATTTCACTACGCTACTACTACAAACAAAGATATACAACTAACAACTTAGCCTAATGAAACAGAGGAAACGTCTGTCCCATGATATGTCGCTACGCTACTACTACAACCAAATACATACAATTAATAACTTAGCCTAACGAAACAGAGGAAACGTCCGTCTCATGATATGTCACTACGCTACTACTACAACCAAAGATATACAACTAACAACTTAGCCTAACGAAACAGAGGAAACGTCTGTCCCATGATATGTCGCTACGCTACTAATACAACCAAAGATATACAACTTACAACTTAGTCTAACGAAACAGAGGAAACGAACGCCTCATGATATGTCACTACGCTACTACTACAACCAAAGATATACAACTAACAACTTAGCCTAAGGAAACAGAGGAAACGTCCGTCTCATGATATATCACTACGCTACTACTACAACCAAAGATATACAACTAACAACTTAGCCTAACGAAACAGAGGAAACGTCTGTCCCATGATATGTCACTACGCTACTACTACAACCAAAGATATACAACTAACAACTTAGCCTAACGAAACAGAGGAAACGTCCGTCTCATGATATGTCACTACGCTACTACTACAACCAAAGATATACAACTAACAAGTTAGCTTAACGAAACAGAGGAAACGTCCGTCTCATGATATGTCACTACGCTACTACTACAACCAAAGATATACAACTAACAACTTAGCCTAACGATACAGAGGAAACGTCTGTCCCATGATATCTCGCTACGCTACTGCTACAACCAAAGATATACAACTAACAACTTAGCCTAACGAAACAGAGGAAACGTCCGTCTCATGATATGTCGCTACGCTACTACTACAACCAAAGCTATACAACTAACAACTTAGCCTAACGAAACAGAGGACATATCTGTCCCATGATATGTCACTACGCTACTACTACAACCAAAGATATACAACTAACAACTTAGCCTAAGGAAACAGAGGAAACGTCCGTGTCATGATATATCACTACGCTACTACTACATCCAAAGATATACAACTTAGCGTAACGAAACAGAGGAAACGTCCGTCCCATGATATGTCACTACGCTACTACTACAAACAAAGGTATACAACTAACAACTTAGCCTAACGAAACAGAGGAAACGTCTGTCCCATGATATGTCGCTACGCTACTACTACAACCAAAGATATACAACTTACAACTTAGCCTAACGAAACAGAGGAAATGAACGCCTCATGATATGTCACTAAGCTACTACTACAACCAAAGATATACAACTAACAACTTAGCGTAACGAAACAGAGGAAACGTCCGTCCCATGATATGTCACTACGCTACTACTACAAACAAAGATATACAACTAACAACTTAGCCTAATGAAACAGAGGAAACGTCTGTCCCATGATATGTCGCTACGCTACTACTACAACCAAATATATACAACTAATAACTTAGCCTAACGAAACAGAGGAAACGTCCGTCTCATGATATGTCACTACGCTACTACTACAACCAAAGATATACAACTAACAACTTAGCCTAACGAAACAGAGGAAACGTCTGTCCCATGATATGTCGCTACGCTACTACTACAACCAAAGATATACAACTTACAACTTAGCCTAACGAAACAGAGGAAACGAACGCCTCATGATATGTCACTACGCTACTACTACAACCAAAGATATACAACAAACAACTTAGCCTAACGAAACAGAGGAAACGTCCGTCTCATGATTTGTCACAACGCTACTACTACAACCAAAGATATACAACTAACAACTTAGCCTAACGAAACAGAGGAAACGTCTGTGCCATGATATGTCGCTACGCTACTGCTACAACCAAAGATATACAACTAACAACTTAGCCTAACGAAACAGAGGAAACGCCCGTCTCATGATATGTCGCTACGCTACTACTACAACCAAAGCTATACAACTAACAACTTAGCCTAACGAAACAGAGGAAATATCTGTCCCATGATATGTCACTACGCTACTACTACAACCAAAGATATACAACTAACAACTTAGCCTAAGGAAACAGAGGAAACGTCCGTCTCATGATATATCACTACGCTACTACTACAACCAAAGATATACAACTAACAACTTAGCGTAACGAAACAGAGGAAACGTCCGTCCCATGATATGTTACTACGCTACTACTACAAACAAAGATATACAACTAACAACTTAGCCTAATGAAACAGAGGAAACGTCTGTCCCATGATATGTCGCTACGCTACTACTACAACCAAAGATATACAACTAACAACTTAGCCTAACGAAACAGAGGAAACGTCCGTCTCATGATATGTCACTACGCTACTACTACAACCAAAGATATACAACTAACAACTTAGCCTAACGAAACAGAGGAAACGTCCGTCTCATGATATGTCACTACGCTACTACTACAACCAAAGATATACAACTAACAACTTAGCCTAACGAAACAGAGGAAACGTCTGTCCCATGATATGTCACTACGCTACTACTACAACCAAAGATATACAACTAACAACTTAGCCTAACGAAACAGAGGAAACGTCCGTCTCATGATATGTCGCTACGCTACTACTACAACCAAAGCTATACAACTAACAACTTAGCCTAACGAAACAGAGGAAATATCTGTCCCATAATATGTCACTACGCTACTACTACAACCAAAGATATACAACTAACAACTTAGCCTAAGGAAACAGAGGAAACGTCCGTCTCATGATATATCACTACGCTACTACTACAACCAAAGATATATAACTAACAACTTAGCGTAACGAAACAGAGGAAACGTCCGTCCCATGATATTTCACTACGCTACTACTACAAACAAAGATATAGAACTAACAACTTAGCCTAATGAAACAGAGGAAACGTCTGTCCCATGATATGTCGCTACGCTACTACTACAACCAAATACATACAATTAATAACTTAGCCTAACGAAACAGAGGAAACGTCCGTCTCATGATATGTCACTACGCTACTACTACAACCAAAGATATACAACTAACAACTTAGCCTAACGAAACAGAGGAAACGTCTGTCCCATGATATGTCGCTACGCTACTAATACAACCAAAGATATACAACTTACAACTTAGTCTAACGAAACAGAGGAAACGAACGCCTCATGATATGTCACTACGCTACTACTACAACCAAAGATATACAACTAACAACTTAGCCTAACGAAACAGAGGAAACGTCCGTCTCGTGATATGTCACTACGCTACTACTACAACCAAAGATATACAACAAACAACTTAGCCTAACGAAACAGAGGAAATGTCCGTCTCATGATTTGTCACAACGCTACTACTACAACCAAAGATATACAACTAACAACTTAGCCTAAAGAAACAGAGGAAACGTCTGTCCCATGATATGTCACTACGCTACTACTACAACCAAAGATATACAACTAACAACTTAGCCTAACGAAACAGAGGAAACGTCTGTCCCATGATATGTCGCTACGCTACTACTACAACCAAAGATATACAACTAACAACTTAGCCTAAGGAAACAGAGGAAACGTCCGTCCCATGATATGTCACTACGCTACTACTACAACCAAAGATATACAACTAACAACTTAGCCTAACGAAACAGAGGAAACGTCCGTCCCATGATATGTCACTACGCTACTACTACAACCAAAGATATACAACTAACAACTTAGCCTAACGAAACAGAGGAAACGTCTGTCCCATGATATGTCGCTACGCTACTACTACAACCAAAGATATACAACTTACAACTTAGCCTAACGAAACAGAGGAAATGAACGCCTCATGATATGTCACTAAGCTACTACTACAACCAAAGATATACAACTAACAACTTAGCGTAACGAAACAGAGGAAACGTCCGTCCCATGATATGTCACTACGCTACTACTACAAACAAAGATATACAACTAACAACTTAGCCTAATGAAACAGAGGAAACGTCTGTCCCATGATATGTCGCTACGCTACTACTACAACCAAATATATACAACTAATAACTTAGCCTAACGAAACAGAGGAAACGTCCGTCTCATGATATGTCACTACGCTACTACTACAACCAAAGATATACAACTAACAACTTAGCCTAACGAAACAGAGGAAACGTCTGTCCCATGATATGTCGCTACGCTACTACTACAACCAAAGATATACAACTTACAACTTAGCCTAACGAAACAGAGGAAACGAACGCCTCATGATATGTCACTACGCTACTACTACAACCAAAGATATACAACAAACAACTTAGCCTAACGAAACAGAGGAAACGTCCGTCTCATGATTTGTCACAACTCTACTACTACAACCAAAGATATACAACTAACAACTTAGCCTAACGAAACAGAGGAAACGACTGTCCCATGATATGTCGCTACGCTACTACTACAACCAAAGATATACAACTTACAACTTAGCCTAACGAAACAGAGGAAACGTCTGTCCCATGATATGTCACTACGCTACTACTACAACCAAAGATATACAACTAACAACTTAGCCTAAGGAAACAGAGGAAACGTCCGTCTCATGATATATCACTACGCTACTACTACAACCAAAGATATACAACTAACAACTTAGCGTAACGAAACAGAGGAAACGTCCGTCCCATGATATGTCACTACGCTACTACTACAAACAAAGATATACAACTAACAACTTAGCCTAATGAAACAGAGGAAACGTCTGTCCCATGATATGTCGCAACGCTACTACTACAACCAAAGATATACAACTAACAACTTAGCCTAACGAAACAGAGGAAACGTCCGTCTCATGATATGTCACTACGCTACTACTACAACCAAAGATATACAACTAACAAGTTAGCTTAACGAAACAGAGGGGACGTCCGTCTCATGATATGTCACTACGCTACTACTACAACCAAAGATATACAACTAACAACTTAGCCTAACGATACAGAGGAAACGTCTGTCCCATGATATCTCGCTACGCTACTGCTACAACCAAAGATATACAACTAACAACTTAGCCTAACGAAACAGAGGAAACGTCCGTCTCATGATATGTCGCTACGCTACTACTACAACCAAAGCTATACAACTAACAACTTAGCCTAACGAAACAGAGGAAATATCTGTCCCATAATATGTCACTACGCTACTACTACAACCAAAGATATACAACTAACAACTTAGCCTAAGGAAACAGAGGAAACGTCCGTCTCATGATATATCACTACGCTACTACTACAACCAAAGATATACAACTAACAACTTAGCGTAACGAAACAGAGGAAACGTCCGTCCCATGATATTTCACTACGCTACTACTACAAACAAAGATATAGAACTAACAACTTAGCCTAATGAAACAGAGGAAACGTCTGTCCCATGATATGTCGCTACGCTACTACTACAACCAAATACATACAATTAATAACTTAGCCTAACGAAACAGAGGAAACGTCCGTCTCATGATATGTCACTACGCTACTACTACAACCAAAGATATACAACTAACAAATTAGCCTAACGAAACAGAGGAAACGTCTGTCCCATGATATGTCGCTACGCTACTAATACAACCAAAGATATACAACTTACAACTTAGTCTAACGAAACAGAGGAAACGAACGCCTCATGATATGTCACTACGCTACTACTACAACCAAAGATATACAACTAACAACTTAGCCTAACGAAACAGAGGAAACGTCTGTCCCATGATATGTCACTACGCTTCTACTACAACCAAAGATATACAACTTACAACTTAGTCTAACGAAACAGAGGAAACGAACGCCTCATGATATGTCACTACGCTACTACTACAACCAAAGATATACAACTAACAACTTAGCCTAACGAAACAGAGGAAACGTCCGTCTCGTGATATGTCACTACGCTACTACTACAACCAAAGATATACAACAAACAACTTAGCCTAACGAAACAGAGGAAATGTCCGTCTCATGATTTGTCACAACGCTACTACTACAACCAAAGATATACAACTAACAACTTAGCCTAATGAAACAGAGGAAACGTTCGTCCCATGACATGACACTACGCTACTACTACAACCAAAGATATACAACTAACAACTTAGCCTAACGAAACAGAGGAAACGTCCGTCTCATGATATGTCACTACGCTACTACTACAACCAAAGATATACAACTAACAACTTAGCCTAAGGAAACAGAGGAAACGTCCGTCCCATGATATGTCACTACGCTACTACTACAACCAAAGATATACAACTAACAACTTAGCGTAACGAAACAGAGGAAACGTCCGTCCCATGATATGTCACTACGCTACTACTACAAACAAAGATATACAACTAACAACTTAGCCTAACGAAACAGAGGAAACGTCTGTCCCATGATATGTCGCTACGCTACTACTACAACCAAAGATATACAACTTACAACTTAGCCTAACGAAACAGAGGAAATGAACGCCTCATGATATGTCACTAAGCTACTACTACAACCAAAGATATACAACTAACAACTTAGCGTAACGAAACAGAGGAAACGTCCGTCCCATGATATGTCACTACGCTACTACTACAACCAAAGATATACAACTAACAACTTAGCCTAATGAAACAGAGGAAACGTCTGTCCCATGATATGTCGCTACGCTACTACTACAACCAAATATATACAACTAATAACTTAGCCTAACGAAACAGAGGAAACGTCCGTCTCTTGATATGTCACTACGCTACTACTACAACCAAAGATATACAACTAACAACTTAGCCTAACGAAACAGAGGAAACGTCTGTCCCATGATATGTCGCTACGCTACTACTACAACCAAAGATATACAACTTACAACTTAGCCTAACGAAACAGAGGAAACGAACGCCTCATGATATGTCACTACGCTACTACTACAACCAAAGATATACAACAAACAACTTAGCCTAACGAAACAGAGGAAACGTCCGTCTCATGATTTGTCACAACGCTACTACTACAACCAAAGATATACAACTAACAACTTAGCCTAACGAAACAGAGGAAACGTCTGTCCCATGATATGTCGCTACGCTACTACTACAACCAAAGATATACAACTTACAACTTAGCCTAACGAAACAGAGGAAACGTCTGTCCCATGATATGTCGCTACGCTACTGCTACAACCAAAGATTTACAACTAACAACTTAGCCTAACGAAACAGAGGAAACGCCCGTCTCATGATATGTCGCTACGCTACTACTACAACCAAAGCTATACAACTAACAACTTAGCCTAACGAAACAGAGGAAATATCTGTCCCATGATATGTCACTACGCTACTACTACAACCAAAGATATACAACTAACAACTTAGCCTAAGGAAACAGAGGAAACGTCCGTCTCATGATATATCACTACGCTACTACTACAACCAAAGATATACAACTAACAACTTAGCGTAACGAAACAGAGGAAACGTCCGTCCCATGATATGTCACTACGCTACTACTGAAACAAGATTAATACAACTAACAGCTTGGCCCTGTGGAAACGGAAACGTCTGTCTCATGATATGTCGCTACGCTACTACGACAACCAAAGATATACAACTAACAACTTAGCCTAACGAAACAGAGGAAACATCTGTCCCATGATATGTCACCACGCTACTACTACAACCAAAGATATACAACTAACAACTTAGCGTAACGAAACAGAGGAAACGTTCGTCCCATGATATGCCGCTACGTTACTACTACAACCAAAGATATACAACTAACAACTTAGCCTAACGAAACAGAGGAAACGTCCGTCCCATGATATGTCACAACGCTACTACTACAAACAAAGATATACAACTAACAACTTAGCCTAATGAAACAGAGGAAACGTCTGTCCCATGATATGTCGCTACGCTACTACTACAACCAAAGATATACAACTAACAACTTAGCCTAACGAAACAGAGGAAACGTCCGTCTCATGATATGTCACTACGCTACTACTACAACCAAAGATATACAACTAACAACTTAGCCTAACGAAACAGAGGAAACGTCCGTCTCATGATATGTCACTACGCTACTACTACAACCAAAGATATACAACTAACAACTAGCCTAACGAAACAGAGGAAACGTATGTCCCATGATATGTCACTACGCTACTACTACAACCAAAGATATACAACTAACAACTTAGCCTAACGAAACAGAGGAAACGTCCGTCCCATGATATGTCACTACGCTACTACTACAACCAAAGATATACAACTAACAACTTAGCCTAATGAAACAGAGGAAACATCTGTCCCATGATATGTCACTACGTTACTACTACAACCAAATATATACAACTAACAACTTAGCCTAAAGAAACAGAGGAAACATCTATTCCATGATATGTCACTATGCTACTACTACAACCAAAGATATACAACTAACAACTTAGCCTAACGAAACAGAGGAAACGTCCGTCCCATGATATGTCACTACGCTACTACTACAACCAAAGATATACAACTAACAACTTAGCCTAACGAAACAGAGGAAACGTCCGTCTCATGATATGTCACTACGCTACTACTACAACCAAAGATATACAACTAACAACTCAGCCTAACGAAACAGAGGAAACGTCCGTCTCATGATTTGTCACTACGCTACTACTACAACCAAAGATATACAACTAACAACTTAGCGTAACGAAACAGAGGAAATGTCCGTCTCATGATATGTCACTACGCTACTACTACAACCAAAGATATACAACTAACAACTTAGCCTAACGAAACAGAGGAAACGTCCGTCTCGTGATATGTCACTACGCTACTACTACAACCAAAGATATACAACAAACAACTTAGCCTAACGAAACAGAGGAAATGTCCGTCTCATGATTTGTCACAACGCTACTACTACAACCAAAGATATACAACTAACAACTTAGCCTAACGAAACAGAGGAAACGTCTGTCCCATGATATGTCACTACGCTACTACTACAACCAAAGATATACAACTAACAACTTAGCCTAACGAAACAGAGGAAACGTCCGTCTCATGATATGTCACTACGCTACTACTACAACCAAAGATATACAACTAACAACTTAGCCTAACGAAACAGAGGAAACGTCTGTCCCATGATATGTCACTACGCTACTACTACAACCAAAGATATACAACTAACAACTTAGCCTAACGAAACAGAGGAAACATCTGTCCCATGATATGTCACTACGCTACTACTACAACCAAAGATATACAACTAACAACTTAGCCTAAAGAAACAGAGGAAACATCTATCCCATGATATGTCACTATGCTACTACTACAACCAAAGATATACAACTAACAACTTAGCCTAACGAAACAGAGGAAACGTCCGTCTCATGATTTGTCACTACGCTACTAATACAACCAAAGATATACAACTAACAACTTAGCGTAACGAAACAGAGGAAACGTCCGTCTCATGATATGTCACTACGCTACTGCTACAACCAAAGATATACAACTAACAACTTAGCCTAACGAAACAGAGGAAACATCCGTCTCATGATTTGTCACTACGCTACTACTACAACCAAAGATATACAACTAACAACTTAGCGTAACGAAACAGAGGAAACGTCCGTCCCATGATATGCCGCTACGTTACTACTACAACCAAAGATATACAACTAACAACTTAGCCTAACGAAACAGAGGAAACGTCCGTCCCATGATATGTCACTACGCTACTACTACAACCAAAGATATACGACTAACAATTTAGCCTAATGAAACAGAGGAAACGTCTGTCCCATGATATGTCACTACGCTACTACTACAACCAAAGATATACAACTAACAACTTAGCCTAATGAAACAGAGGAAACATCTGTCCCATGATATGTCACTACGCTACTACTACAACCAAAGATATACAACTAACAACTTAGCCTAAAGAAACAGAGGAAACATCTATCCCATGATATGTCACTATGCTACTACTACAACCAAAGATATACAACTAACAACTTAGCCTAACGAAACAGAGGAAACGTCCGTCTCATGATATGTCACTATGCTACTACTACAACCAAAGATATACAACTAACAACTTAGCCTAACGAAACAGAGGAAACGTCCGTCTCATGATTTGTCACTACGCTACTACTACAACCAAAGATATACAACTAACAACTTAGCTTAACGAAACAGAGGAAACGTCCGTCTCATGATATATCACTACGCTACTACTACATCCAAAGATATACAACTAACAACTTAGCCTAACGAAACAGAGGAAACGTCCGTCTCATGATATGTCACTACGCTACTACTACAACCAAAGATATACAACTAACAAGTTAGCTTAACGAAACAGAGGAAACGTCCGTCTCATGATATGTCACTACGCTACTACTACAACCAAAGATATACAACTAACAACTTAGCCTAACGATACCGGAAACGTCTGGCTCCATGATGTCCATACGCTTCTGCTACAATAGATATACAATAACAACAGCCTAACAGGAAACCAGAGGAAATTTGATCCCAGATGCTCATGATATGTCGCTACGCTGCTACTACAACCAAAGCTATACAACTAACAACCAGCCTAACGGAACAGAGGACATATCGGTCGCAGTATGTCACTGCATACTACTACAACCAAGATATGCAACTAACAGCTTGGCCACAAGGAGCAGAGGCTTGTCCGTGTCAAAGCTGATGTATCCACTACGCTGCTCACTACAGCCAGGAGTATACAACTTAGCGTAACGAAACAGAGGAAACGTCCGTCCCATGATATGTCACTACGCTACTACTACAAACAAAGATATACAACTAACAACTGAGCCTAACGAAACAGAGGAAACGTCTGTCCCATGATATGTCGCTACGCTACTACTACAACCAAAGATATACAACTTACAACTTAGCCTAACGAAACAGAGGAAATGAACGCCTCATGATATGTCACTACGCTACTACTACAACCAAAGATATACAACTAACAACTTAGCCTAACGAAACAGAGGAAACGTCCGTCCCATGATATGTCACTACGCTACTACTACAACCAAAGATATACAACTAACCACTTAGCCTAACGAAACAGAGGAAACGTCTGTCCCATGATATGTCGCTACGCTACTACTACAACCAAAGATATACAACTTACAACTTAGCCTAACGA
>JAHLWY010002115.1:0-13506 GCA_020002185.1 Paraescarpia echinospica
ACTGAACCACTTACTACTTCAACAAGTGAACCTCCAACAACCACAACAACTGAAGTGACAACAACTACAACTACTGAAGCTCCGACAACTACAACAACTGAAGCTCCAACAACGACAACTACTCAAGCTCAAACAACCACAACTACTCAAGCTGTAACAACTACAACTGAAGCTCCAACAACCACAACTACTGAAGCTCCAACAACCACAACAACTGAAGTGCCAACAACAAAAGCAACTGATGCTCCGACAACCACAACAACTGAAGCTCCAACGACAGCAACTGAAGCTCCAACAACCACAACTACTGAAGCTGTAACAACCACTACAACTGAAGCTCCAACAACCACAATGACTGAAGCTCCAACAACCACAACTACTGAAGCTCCAACAACCACAACAACTGAAGTGCCAACAACAAAAGCAACTGATGCTCCGAAAACCACAACAACTGAAGCTCCAACGACAACAACTGAATCTCCAACAACCACAACTACTGAAGCTGTAACAACCACTACAACTGAAGCTCCAACAACCACAATGACTGAAGCTCCAACAACCACAACTACTGAAGCTCCAACAACCACAACAACTGAAGTGCCAACAACAAGAACAACTGATGCTCCGACAACCACAACAACTGAAGCTCTAACAACGACATCTACTGAAGATCCAACAATCACAAGTACTGAACCTTTAACAACCACTACAACTGAAGCTCCAACAACTACAACAACTGAGGCTCCAACAACCACAACTACTGAACTATTTACTACATCAACAAGTGAAGCTCCAACAACCACAACAACTGAAGTGCCAACAACTACTACTACTGAAGCTCCGACAACCACAACAAGTGAAGCTCCAACAATGACCACTACTGAAGCTCCAACAACCACAACTACTGAAGCTGTAACAACCACTACAACTGAAGCTGCAACAACCACAACAACTGAAGCTCCAACAACCACAACAACTGAAGTTCGAACAACCACAACAGCTGAATCACCAACAACTACAACTACTGAAGTTCCAACAACTACAACATCTGAAGTTCCAACAACCACAACTACTGAAGCTCCGACAACCACAACAACTGAAGCTACAACAACAACAACTGAAGCTCCAAAAACCACAACTACTGAAGCTCCAACAACCACAACAACTGAAGCTCTAACAACGACAACTACTGAAGATCCAACAACCACAAGTACTGAAGCTTTAACAACCACAAGTACTGAAGCTTTAACAACCACAACTACTGAACTATTTACTACATCAACAAGTGAAGCTCCAACAACCACAACAACTGAAGTGCCAACAACTACTACTACTGAAGCTCCGACAACCACAACAACTGAAGCTCCAACAATGACAACTACTGAAGCTCCAACAACCACAACTACTGAAGCTGTAACAACCACTACAACTGAAGCTGCAACAACCACAACAACTGAAGCTCCAACAACCACAACCACTGAGGTTCGAACAACCACAACAGCTGAATCACCAACAACTACAACTACTGAAGTTCCAACAACTACAACATCTGAAGTTCCAACAACCACAACTACTGAAGCTCCGACAACCACAACAACTGAAGCTACAACAACAACTACTGAAGCTCCAACAACCACAACTACTGCAGCTATAACAATCACAACAACTGAAGCTCCAACAACCACAACTACTGAAGCTCCAACAACCACAACTACTGAAGCTCCAACAACCACAACTACTGAAGCTCCAACAACCACAACTACTGAAGCTCCAACAACCACTACTACTGAAGCTCCAACAACCACAACTACTGAAGCTCCAACAACCACTACTACTGAAGCTCCAACAACCACTACAAGTGAAGCTGCAACAACCACAACAACTGAAGTGCCAACAACAAGAACAACTGATGCTCCGACAACCACAACAACTGAAGCTCTAACAATGACAACAACTGAAGCTCCAACAACCACAAGTACTGAAGCTTTAACATCCACAACTACTGAACTATTTACTACATCAACAAGTGAAGCTCCAACAACCACAACAACTGAAGTGCCAACAACTACTACTACTACTGAAGCTCCGACAACCACAACAACTGAAGCTCCAACAATGACAACTACTGAAGCTCCAACAACCACAACTACTGAAGCTGTAACAACCACTACAACTGAAGCTGCAACAACCACAACAACTGAAGCTCCAACAACCACAACAACTGAAGTTCGAACAACCACAACAGCTGAATCACCAACAACTACAACTACTGAAGTTCCAACAACTACAACATCTGAAGTTCCAACAACCACAACTACTGAAGCTCCGACAACCACAACAACTGAAGCTACAACAACAACTACTGAAGCTCCAACAACCACAACTACTGCAGCTATAACAACCACAACAACTGAAGCTCCAACAACCACAACTACTGAAGCTCCAACAACCACAACTACTGAAGCTCCAACAACCACAACTACTGAAGCTCCAACAACCACTACAAGTGAAGCTGCAACAACCACAACAACTGAAGTGCCAACAACAAGAACAACTGATGCTCCGACAACCACAACAACTGAAGCTCTAACAACGTCAACTACTGAAGATCCAACAACCACAAGTACTGAAGCTTTAACATCCACTACAACTGAAGCTCCAACAACTACAACAACTGAGGCTCCAACAACTACAACTACTGAACTATTTACTACGTCAACAAGTGAAGCTCCAACAACCACAACAACTGAAGTGCCAACAACTACTAATACTGAAGCTCCGACAACCACAACAACTGAAGCTGTAACAACCACTACAACTGAAGCTGCAACAACCACAACAACTGAAGCTCCAACAACCACAACAACTGAAGCTTCAACAACCACAACTACTGAAGCTGTAACAACCACTACAACTGAAGCTCCAACAACCACAACAACTGAAGTGCCAACAACAAGAACAACTGATGCTCCGACAACCACAACAACTGAAGCTCCAACAACGACAACTACTGAAGCTCCAACAACCACAACTACTGAAGCTGTAACAACCACTACAACTGAAGCTCAAACAACCACAACTACTGAAGCTCCAACAACCACAACTACTGAAGCTCCAACAACCACAACAACTGAAATGCCAACAACAAAAGCAACTGATGCTCCAACAACCACAACTACTGAACCACTTACTACTTCAACAAGTGAAGCTCCAACAACCACAACAACTGAAGTGCCAACAACTACAACTACTGAAGCTCCGACAACTA
Source organism: Paraescarpia echinospica (assembly GCA_020002185.1). NCBI lineage: Eukaryota > Metazoa > Annelida > Polychaeta > Sabellida > Siboglinidae > Paraescarpia > Paraescarpia echinospica. Next base: position 3,269 of record JAHLWY010002115.1, read on the forward strand.
CAACAACTGAAGCTCCAACAACGATAACTACTCAAGCTCAAACAACCACAACTACTGAAGCTGTAACAACTACAACTGAAGCACCAACAACCACAACTACTGAAGCTCCAACAACCACAACAACTGAAGTGCCAACAACTACAATACTGATGCTCCGACAACCACAACAACTGAAGCTCCAACAATGACAACTACTGAAGCTCCAACAACCACAACTGCTGAAGCTGTAACAACCACTACAACTGAAGCTGCAACAACCACAACAACTGAAGCTCCAACAATCACAACAACTGAAGCTCCAACAACCACAACTACTGAAGCTGTAACAACTACAACTGAAGCACCAACAACCACAACTACTGAAGCTCCAACAACCACAACAACTGAAGTGCCAACAACTACTAATACTGACGCACCGACAACCACAACAACTGAAGCTCCAACAATGACAACTACTGAAGCTCCAACAACCACAACTACTGAAGCTGTAACAACCACTACAACTGAAGCTGCAACAACCACAACAACTGAAGCTCCAACAACCACAACAACTGAAGCTCCAACAACCACAACTACTGAAGCTGTAACAACTACAACTGAAGCACCAACAACCACAACTACTGAAGCTCCAACAACCACAACAACTGAAGTGCCAACAACTACTAATACTGACGCACCGACAACCACAACAACTGAAGCTCCAACAATGACAACTACTGAAGCTCCAACAACCACAACTACTGAAGCTCCGACAACTACAACAACGACAACCACTAAGTCAAACAACCACAACTACTGTGCTGTAACAACTACAACTCGAAGCACCAACAACCACAACTACTGGTAGTTCCAAATAACCACAACAACTGAAGCTCCAAATAACTACAACAACTGAGGCTCCAACAACCACAACTACTGAACCACTTACTACTTCAACAAGTGAAGCTCCAACAACCACAACAACTGAAGTGCCAACAACTACAACTACTGAAGCTCCGACAACTACAACAACTGAAGCTCCAACAACGACAACTACTCAAGCTCAAACAACCACAACTACTGAAGCTGTAACAACTACAACTGAAGCTCCAACAACCACAACTACTGAAGCTCCAACAACCACAACAACTGAAGTGCCAACAACAAAAGCAACTGATGCTCCGACAACCACAACAACTGAAGCTCCAACGACAACAACTGAAGCTCCAACAACCACAACTACTGAAGCTGTAACAACCACTACAACTGAAGCTCCAACAACCACAATGACTGAAGCTCCAACAACCACAACTACTGAAGCTCCAACAACCACAACAACTGAAGTGCCAACAACAAAAACAACTGATGCTCCGACAACCACAACAACTGAAGCTCCAACAACCAACTAACAACTACTGAAGCTGTAACAACCACTACAACTGAAGCTCCAACAACCACAACGACTGAAGCTCCAACAACCACAACTACTGAAGCTCCAACAACCACAACAACTGAAGTGCCAACAACAAAAGCAACTGATGCTCCGACAACAACAACAACTGAAGCTCCAACGACAACAACTGAAGCTCCAACAACCACAACTACTGAAGCTGTAACAACCACTACAACTGAAGCTCCAACAACCACAATGACTGAAGCTCCAACAACCACAACTACTGAAGCTCCAACAACCACAACAACTGAAGTGCCAACAACAAGAACAACTGATGCTCCGACAACCACAACAACTGAAGCTCTAACAACGACATCTACTGAAGATCCAACAACCACAAGTACTGAACCTTTAACAACCACTACAACTGAAGCTCCAACAACTACAACAACTGAGGCTCCAACAACCACAACTACTGAACTATTTACTACATCAACAAGTGAAGCTCCAACAACCACAACAACTGAAGTGCCAACAACTACTACTACTGAAGCTCCGACAACCACAACAACTGAAGCTCCAACAATGACAACTACTGAAGCTCCAACAACCACAACTACTGAAGCTGTAACAACCACTACAACTGAAGCTGCAACAACCACAACAACTGAAGCTCCAACAACCACAACAACTGAAGTTCGAACAACCACAACAGCTGAATCACCAACAACTACAACTACTGAAGTTCCAACAACTACAACATCTGAAGTTCCAACAACCACAACTACTGAAGCTCCGACAACCACAACAACTGAAGCTACAACAACAACTACTGAAGCTCCAACAACCACAACTACTGAAGCTATAACAACCACAACAACTGAAGCTCCAACAACCACAACTACTGAAGCTCCAACAACCACAACTACTGAAGCTCCAACAACCACAACTACTGAAGCTCCAACAACCACTACAAGTGAAGCTGCAACAACCACAACAACTGAAGTGCCAACAACAAGAACAACTGATGCTCCGACAACCACAACAACTGAAGCTCTAACAATGACAACTACTGAAGATCCAACAACCACAAGTACTGAAGCTGTAACAACCACTACAACTGAAGCTGCAACAACCACAACAACTGAAGTGCCAACAACAAGAACAACTGATGCTCCGACAACCACAACAACTGAAGCTCTAACAACCACTACAACTGAAGCTCCAACAACTACAACAACTGAGGCTCCAACAACCACAACTACTGAACTATTTACTACGTCAACAAGTGAAGCTCCAACAACCACAACAACTGAAGTGCCAACAACTACTACTACTGAAGCTCCGACAACCACAACAACTGAAGCTCCAACAATGACAACTACTGAAGCTCCAACAACCACAACTACTGAAGCTGTAACAACCACTACAACTGAAGCTGCAACAAACACAACAACTGAAGCTCCAACAACCACAACAACTGAAGTGCGAACAACTACAACTACTGAAGCTCCGACAACTACAACAACTGAAGCTCCAACAACGACAACTACTCAAGCTCAAACAACCACAACTACTGAAGCTGTAACAACTACAACTGAAACACCAACAACCACAACTACTGAAGTTCCAACAACCACAACAACTGAAGTGCCAACAACTACAACTACTGAAGCTCCGACAACCACAACAACTGAAGCTCCAACAACGACAACTACTGAAGCTCCAACAACCACAACTACTGAAGCTGTAACAACCACTACAACTGAAGCTGCAACAACCACAACAACTGAAGCTCCAACAACCACAACAACTGAAGCTCCAACAACCACAACTACTGAAGCTGTAACAACTACAACTGAAGCACCAACAACCACAACTACTGAAGCTCCAACAACCACAACAACTGAAGTGCCAACAACTACTACTACTGAAGCACTGACAACCACAACAACTGAAGCTCCAACAATGACAACTACTGAAGCTCCAACAACCACAACTACTGAAGCTGTAACAACCACTACAACTGAAGCTGCAACAACCACAACAACTGAAGCTCCAACAACCACAACAACTGAAGCTCCAACAACCACAACTACTGAAGCTGTAACAACCACTACAACTGAAGCTGCAACAACCACTACAACTGAAGCTCCAACAACTACAACAACTGAGGCTCCAACAACCACAACTACTGAACCACTTACTACATCAACAAGTGAAGCTCCAACAACCACAACAACTGAAGTGCCAACAACTACAACTACTGAAGCACCGACAACTACAACAACTGAAGCTCCAACAACGACAACTACTCAAGCTCAAACAACCACAACTACTGAAGCTGTAACAACTACAACTGAAGCACCAACAACCACAACTACTGAAGTTCCAACAACCACAACAACTGAAGCTGCAACAACTACAACAACTGAGGCTCCAACAACCACAACTACTGAACCACTTACTACATCAACAAGTGAAGCTCCAACAACCACAACAACTGAAGTGCCAACAACTACAACTACTGAAGCACCGACAACTACAACAACTGAAGCTCCAACAACGACAACTACTGAAGCTCAAACAACCACAACTACTGAAGCTGTAACAACTACAACTGAAGCACCAACAACCACAACTACTGAAGTTCCAACAACCACAACAACTGAAGCTCCAACAACTACAACAACTGAAGCACCAACAACCACAACTACTGAAGCTCCAACAACCACAACAACTGAAGTGCCAACAACAAAAGCAACTGATGCTCCGACAACCACAACAACTGAAGCTCCAACGACAACAACTGAAGCTCCAACAACCACAACTACTGAAGCTGTAACAACCACTACAACTGAAGCTCCAACAACCACAATGACTGAAGCTCCAACAACCACAACTACTGAAGCTCCAACAACCACAACAACTGAAGTGCCAACAACAAGAACAACTGATGCTCCGACAACCACAACAACTGAAGCTCCAACAACGACAACTACTGAAGCTCCAACAACCACAACTACTGAAGCTGTAACAACCACTACAACTGAAGCTCAAACAACCACAACTACTGAAGCTCCAACAACCACAACTACTGAAGCTCCAACAACCACAACAACTGAAGTGCCATCAACAAAAGCAACTGATGCTCCGACAACCACAACAACTGAAGCTCCAACGACAACAACTGAAGCTCCAACAACCACAACTACTGAAGCTGTAACAACCACTACAACTGAAGCTCCAACAACCACAATGACTGAAGCTCCAACAACCACAACTACTGAAGCTCCAACAACCACAACAACTGAAGCTCTAACAACGACAACTACTGAAGATCCAACAACCACAAGTACTGAAGCTTTAACAACCACAAGTACTGAAGCTTTAACAACCACAACTACTGAACTATTTACTACATCAACAAGTGAAGCTCCAACAACCACAACAACTGAAGTGCCAACAACTACTACTACTGAAGCTCCGACAACCACAACAACTGAAGCTCCAACAATGACAACTACTGAAGCTCCAACAACCACAACTACTGAAGCTGTAACAACCACTACAACTGAAGCTGCAACAACCACAACAACTGAAGCTCCAACAACCACAACCACTGAGGTTCGAACAACCACAACAGCTGAATCACCAACAACTACAACTACTGAAGTTCCAACAACTACAACATCTGAAGTTCCAACAACCACAACTACTGAAGCTCCGACAACCACAACAACTGAAGCTACAACAACAACTACTGAAGCTCCAACAACCACAACTACTGCAGCTATAACAATCACAACAACTGAAGCTCCAACAACCACAACTACTGAAGCTCCAACAACCACAACTACTGAAGCTCCAACAACCACAACTACTGAAGCTCCAACAACCACAACTACTGAAGCTCCAACAACCACTACTACTGAAGCTCCAACAACCACAACTACTGAAGCTCCAACAACCACTACTACTGAAGCTCCAACAACCACTACAAGTGAAGCTGCAACAACCACAACAACTGAAGTGCCAACAACAAGAACAACTGATGCTCCGACAACCACAACAACTGAAGCTCTAACAATGACAACAACTGAAGCTCCAACAACCACAAGTACTGAAGCTTTAACATCCACAACTACTGAACTATTTACTACATCAACAAGTGAAGCTCCAACAACCACAACAACTGAAGTGCCAACAACTACTACTACTACTGAAGCTCCGACAACCACAACAACTGAAGCTCCAACAATGACAACTACTGAAGCTCCAACAACCACAACTACTGAAGCTGTAACAACCACTACAACTGAAGCTGCAACAACCACAACAACTGAAGCTCCAACAACCACAACAACTGAAGTTCGAACAACCACAACAGCTGAATCACCAACAACTACAACTACTGAAGTTCCAACAACTACAACATCTGAAGTTCCAACAACCACAACTACTGAAGCTCCGACAACCACAACAACTGAAGCTACAACAACAACTACTGAAGCTCCAACAACCACAACTACTGTAGCTATAACAACCACAACAACTGAAGCTCCAACAACCACAACTACTGAAGCTCCAACAACCACAACTACTGAAGCTCCAACAACCACAACTACTGAAGCTCCAACAACCACTACAAGTGAAGCTGCAACAACCACAACAACTGAAGTGCCAACAACAAGAACAACTGATGCTCCGACAACCACAACAACTGAAGCTCTAACAACGTCAACTACTGAAGATCCAACAACCACAAGTACTGAAGCTTTAACATCCACTACAACTGAAGCTCCAACAACTACAACAACTGAGGCTCCAACAACTACAACTACTGAACTATTTACTACGTCAACAAGTGAAGCTCCAACAACCACAACAACTGAAGTGCCAACAACTACTAATACTGAAGCTCCGACAACCACAACAACTGAAGCTGTAACAACCACTACAACTGAAGCTGCAACAACCACAACAACTGAAGCTCCAACAACCACAACAACTGAAGCTTCAACAACCACAACTACTGAAGCTGTAACAACCACTACAACTGAAGCTCCAACAACCACAACAACTGAAGTGCCAACAACAAGAACAACTGATGCTCCGACAACCACAACAACTGAAGCTCCAACAACGACAACTACTGAAGCTCCAACAACCACAACTACTGAAGCTGTAACAACCACTACAACTGAAGCTCAAACAACCACAACTACTGAAGCTCCAACAACCACAACTACTGAAGCTCCAACAACCACAACAACTGAAATGCCAACAACAAAAGCAACTGATGCTCCAACAACCACAACTACTGAACCACTTACTACTTCAACAAGTGAAGCTCCAACAACCACAACAACTGAAGTGCCAACAACTACAACTACTGAAGCTCCGACAACTACAACAACTGAAGCTCCAACAACGATAACTACTCAAGCTCAAACAACCACAACTACTGAAGCTGTAACAACTACAACTGAAGCACCAACAACCACAACTACTGAAGTTCCAACAACCACAACAACTGAAGTGCCAACAACTACAACTACTGAAGCTCCGACAACCACAACAACTGAAGCTCCAACAATGACAACTACTGAAGCTCCAACAACCACAACTGCTGAAGCTGTAACAACCACTACAACTGAAGCTGCAACAACCACAACAACTGAAGCTCCAACAATCACAACAACTGAAGCTCCAACAACCACAACTACTGAAGCTGTAACAACTACAACTGAAGCACCAACAACCACAACTACTGAAGCTCCAACAACCACAACAACTGAAGTGCCAACAACTACTAATACTGACGCACCGACAACCACAACAACTGAAGCTCCAACAATGACAACTACTGAAGCTCCAACAACCACAACTACTGAAGCTGTAACAACCACTACAACTGAAGCTGCAACAACCACAACAACTGAAGCTCCAACAACCACAACAACTGAAGCTCCAACAACCACAACTACTGAAGCTGTAACAACCACTACAACTGAAGCTGCAACAACCACTACAACTGAAGCTGCAACAACTACAACAACTGAGGCTCCAACAACCACAACTACTGAACCACTTACTACATCAACAAGTGAAGCTCCAACAACCACAACAACTGAAGTGCCAACAACTACAACTACTGAAGCTCCGACAACTACAACAACGACAACTACTCAAGCTCAAACAACCACAACTACTGAAGCTGTAACAACTACAACTGAAGCACCAACAACCACAACTACTGAAGTTCCAACAACCACAACAACTGAAGCTCCAACAACTACAACAACTGAGGCTCCAACAACCACAACTACTGAACCACTTACTACTTCAACAAGTGAACCTCCAACAACCACAACAACTGAAGTGACAACAACTACAACTACTGAAGCTCCGACAACTACAACAACTGAAGCTCCAACAACGACAACTACTCAAGCTCAAACAACCACAACTACTGAAGCTGTAACAACTACAACTGAAGCTCCAACAACCACAACTACTGAAGCTCCAACAACCACAACAACTGAAGTGCCAACAACAAAAGCAACTGATGCTCCGACAACCACAACAACTGAAGCTCCAACGACAGCAACTGAAGCTCCAACAACCACAACTACTGAAGCTGTAACAACCACTACAACTGAAGCTCCAACAACCACAATGACTGAAGCTCCAACAACCACAACTACTGAAGCTCCAACAACCACAACAACTGAAGTGCCAACAACAAGAACAACTGATGCTCCGACAACCACAACAACTGAAGCTCCAACAACGACAACTACTGAAGCTCCAACAACCACAACTACTGAAGCTGTAACAACCACTACAACTGAAGCTCAAACAACCACAACTACTGAAGCTCCAACAACCACAACTACTGAAGCTCCAACAACCACAACAACTGAAGTGCCAACAACAAAAGCAACTGATGCTCCGACAACAACAACAACTGAAGCTCCAACGACAACAACTGAAGCTCCAACAACCACAACTACTGAAGCTGTAACAACCACTACAACTGAAGCTCCAACAACCACAATGACTGAAGCTCCAACAACCACAACTACTGAAGCTCCAACAACCACAACAACTGAAGTGCCAACAACAAGAACAACTGATGCTCCGACAAGCACAACAACTGAAGCTCTAACAACGACATCTACTGAAGATCCAACAACCACAAGTACTGAACCTTTAACAACCACTACAACTGAAGCTCCAACAACTACAACAACTGAGGCTCCAACAACCACAACTACTGAACTATTTACTACATCAACAAGTGAAGCTCCAACAACCACAACAACTGAAGTGCCAACAACTACTACTACTGAAGCTCCGACAACCACAACAACTGAAGCTCCAACAATGACAACTACTGAAGCTCCAACAACCACAACTATTGAAGCTGTAACAACCACTACAACTGAAGCTGCAACAACCCCAACAACTGAAGCTCCAACAACCACAACAACTGAAGTTCGAACAACCACAACAGCTGAATCACCAACAACTACAACTACTGAAGTTCCAACAACTACAACATCTGAAGTTCCAACAACCACAACAACTGAAGCTACAACAACAACTACTGAAGCTCCAACAACCACAACTACTGAAGCTATAACAACCACAACAACTGAAGCTCCAACAACCACAACTACTGAAGCTCCAACAACCACAACTACTGAAGCTCCAACAACCACAACTACTGAAGCTCCAACAACCACTACAAGTGAAGCTGCAACAACCACAACAACTGAAGTGCCAACAACAAGAACAACTGATGCTCCGACAACCACAACAACTGAAGCTCTAACAACGACAACTACTGAAGATCCAACAACCACAAGTACTGAAGCTTTAACAACCACTACAACTGAAGCTCCAACAACTACAACAACTGAGGCTCCAACACCCACAACTACTGAACTATTTACTACGTCAACAAGTGAAGCTCCAAAAACCACAACAACTGAAGTGCCAACAACTACTAATACTGAAGCTCCGACAACCACAACAACTGAAGCTGTAACAACCACTACAACTGAAGCTGCAACAACCACAACAACTGAAGCTCCAACAACCACAACAACTGAAGCTCCAACAACCACAACTACTGAAGCTGTAACAACCACAACTACTGAAGCTGTAACAACCACTACAACTGAAGCTGCAACAACCACTACAACTGAAGCTCCAACAACTACAACAACTGAGGCTCCAACAACCACAACTACTGAACCACTTACTACTTCAACAAGTGAAGCTCCAACAACCACAACAACTGAAGTGCCAACAACTCCAACTATTGAAGCTCCGACAACTACAAAAACTGAAGCTCCAACAACGACAACTACTCAAGCTCAAACAACCACAACTACTGAAGCTGTAACAACTACAACTGAAGCACCAACAACCACAACTACTGAAGTTCCAACAACCACAACAACTGAAGTGCCAACAACTACAACTACTGAAGCTCCGACAACCACAACTACTGAAGTTCCAACAACCACAACAACTGAAGCTCCAACAACTACAACAACTGAGGCTCCAACAACCACAACTACTGAACCACTTACTACTTCAACAAGTGAAGCTCCAACAACCACAACAACTGAAGTGCCAACAACTACAACTACTGAAGCTCCGACAACTACAACAACTGAAGCTCCAACAACGACAACTACTCAAGCTCAAACAACCACAACTACTCAAGCTGTAACAACTACAACTGAAGCTCCAACAACCACAACTACTGAAGCTCCAACAACCACAACAACTGAAGTGCCAACAACAAAAGCAACTGATACTCCAACAACCACAACAACTGAAGCTC
>JAHLWY010002116.1:0-13494 GCA_020002185.1 Paraescarpia echinospica
CAACTAAAATGACTACAATGTCAAGTAAATATGTCTTGTCTTTCTGTCTGTCTGACTGTACAGCAACTAAAATGACTACAATGTCAAGTAAATATGTCTTGTCTTTCTGTCTGTCTGACTGTACAGCAACTAAAATGACTACAATGTCAAGTAAATATGTCTTGTCTTTCTGTCTGTTTGACTGTACAGCAACTAAAATGACTACAATGTCAAGTAAATATGTCTTGTCTTTCTGTCTGTTTGACTGTACAGCAACTAAAATGACTACAATGTCAAGTAAATATGTCTTGTCTTTCTGTCTGTCTGACTGTACAGCAACTAAAATGACTACAATGTCAAGTAAATATGTCTTGTCTTTCTGTCTGTCTGACTGTATAGCAACTAAAATGACTACAATGTCAAGTAAATATGTCTTGTCTTTCTGTCTGTCTGGCTGTACAGCAACTAAAATGACTACAATGTCAAGTAAATATGTATTGTCTTTCTGTCTGTCTGGCTGTACAACAACTAAAATGACTACAATGTCAAGTAAATATGTATTGTCTTTCTGTCTGTCTGACTGTACAGCAACTAAAATGACTACAATGTCAAGTAAATATGTCTTGTCTTTCTGTCTGTATGACTGTATAGCAACTAAAATGACTACAATGTCAAGTAAATATGTATTGTCTTTCTGTCTGTCTGACTGTACAGCAACTAAAATGACTACAATGTCAAGTAAATATGTATTGTCTTTCTGTCTGTCTGACTGTACAGCAACTAAAATGACTACAATGTCAAGTAAATATGTCTTGTCTTTCTGTCTGTCTGACTGTACAGCAACTAAAATGACTACAATGTCAAGTAAATATGTATTGTCTTTCTTTCTGTCTGTCTGACTGTACAGCAACTAAAATGACTACAATGTCAAGTAAATATGTCTTGTCTTTCTGTCTGTCTGGCTGTATAGCAACTAAAATGACTACAATGTCAAGTAAATATGTCTTGTCTTTCTGTCTGTCTGGCTGTACAGCAACTAAAATGACTACAATGTCAAGTAAATATGTATTGTCTTTCTGTCTGTCTGACTGTACAGCAACTAAAATGACTACAATGTCAAGTAAATATGTCTTGTCTTTCTGTCTGTCTGACTGTACAGCAACTAAAATGACTACAATGTCAAGTAAATATGTCTTGTCTGTCTGTACAGCAACTAAAATGACTACAATGTCAAGTAAATATGTATTGTCTTTCTGTCTGTCTGACTGTACAGCAACTAAAATGACTACAATGTTAAGTAAATATGTCTTGTCTTTCTGTCTGTCTGACTGTACAGCAACTAAAATGACTACAATGTCAAGTAAATATGTCTTGTCTTTCTGTCTGTTTGACTGTACAGCAACTAAAATGACTACAATGTCAAGTAAATATGTCTTGTCTTTCTGTCTGTTTGACTGTATAGCAACTAAAGTGACTACAATGTCAAGTAAATATGTATTGTCTTTCTGTCTGTCTGACTGTACAGCAACTAAAATGACTACAATGTCAAGTAAATATGTCTTGTCTTTCTGTCTGTCTGACTGTACAGCAACTAAAATTATTACAATGTCAAGTAAATATGTCTTGTCTTTCTGTCTGTTTGACTGTACAGCAACTAAAATGACTACAATGTCAAGTAAATATGTCTTGTCTTTCTGTCTGTCTGACTGTACAGCAACTAAAATGACTACAATGTGAAGTAAATATGTCTTGTCTTTCTGTCTGTCTGACTGTATAGCAACTAAAATGACTACAATGTCAAGTAAATATGTCTTGTCTTTCTGTCTGTCTGGCTGTACAGCAACTAAAATGACTACAATGTCAAGTAAATATGTATTGTCTTTCTGTCTGTCTGGCTGTACAACAACTAAAATGACTACAATGTCAAGTAAATATGTATTGTCTTTCTGTCTGTCTGACTGTATAGCAACTAAAATGACTACAATGTCAAGTAAATATGCAACTAAAATGACTACAATGTCAAGTAAATATGTCTTGTCTTTCTGTCTGTCTGACTGTACAGCAACTAAAATGACTACAATGTCAAGTAAATATGTCTTGTCTGTCTGTACAGCAACTAAAATGACTACAATGTCAAGTAAATATGTATTGTCTTTCTGTCTGTCTGACTGTTGCAGCCAACTAAAATGACTACAATGTTAAGTAAATGTAATGTGTCTTGTCTGTCTGACTGTACGGCAGCTAAAATGACTACAATGTCAAGTCAAATGTGTAATGTGATAATAACAAATGCTTGTTTGACTGTGCAGCCAAATAAAATGACTACAATGTCAAGTAGAGTATGTCTTGATGTCTTGTCTGTTTGTTTGTGTAGCTTGACTAAAGTGACTGTCCAAGGTAAATGTGTATTTGATAACAAATGCGATGCATTTGTTGCAGCGGCTAAAGGTGACTACAATGTCAAGTAAATATGTCTTGTCTTTCTGTCTGTCTGACTGTACAGCAACTAAAATTATTACAATGTCAAGTAAATATGTCTTGTCTTTCTGTCTGTTTGACTGTACAGCAACTAAAATGACTACAATGTCAAGTAAATATGTCTTGTCTTTCTGTCTGTCTGACTGTACAGCAACTAAAATGACTACAATGTGAAGTAAATATGTCTTGTCTTTCTGTCTGTCTGACTGTATAGCAACTAAAATGACTACAATGTCAAGTAAATATGTCTTGTCTTTCTGTCTGTCTGGCTGTACAGCAACTAAAATGACTACAATGTCAAGTAAATATGTATTGTCTTTCTGTCTGTCTGGCTGTACAACAACTAAAATGACTACAATGTCAAGTAAATATGTATTGTCTTTCTGTCTGTCTGACTGTACAGCAACTAAAATGACTACAATGTCAAGTAAATATGTCTTGTCTTTCTGTCTGTATGACTGTATAGCAACTAAAATGACTACAATGTCAAGTAAATATGTATTGTCTTTCTGTCTGTCTGACTGTACAGCAACTAAAATGACTACAATGTCAAGTAAATATGTCTTGTCTTTCTGTCTGTCTGACTGTACAGCAACTAAAATGACTACAATGTCAAGTAAATATGTATTGTCTTTCTGTCTGTCTGACTGTACAGCAACTAAAATGACTACAATGTCAAGTAAATATGTCTTGTCTTTCTGTCTGTCTGACTGTATAGCAACTAAAATGACTACAATGTCAAGTAAATATGTCTTGTCTTTCTGTCTGTCTGGCTGTACAGCAACTAAAATGACTACAATGTCAAGTAAATATGTATTGTCTTTCTGTCTGTCTGACTGTACAGCAACTAAAATGACTACAATGTCAAGTAAATATGTCTTGTCTTTCTGTCTGTCTGACTGTACAGCAACTAAAATGACTACAATGTCAAGTAAATATGTCTTGTCTTTCTGTCTGTCTGACTGTACAGGAACTAAAATGACTACAATGTCAAGTAAATATGTCTTGTCTGTCTGTACAGCAACTAAAATGACTACAATGTCAAGTAAATATGTATTGTCTTTCTGTCTGTCTGACTGTACAGCAACTAAAATGACTACTATGTTAAGTAAATATGTCTTGTCTTTCTGTCTGTCTGACTGTACAGCAACTAAAATGACTACAATGTCAAGTAAATATGTCTTGTCTTTCTGTCTGTTTGACTGTACAGCAACTAAAATGACTACAATGTCAAGTAAATATGTCTTGTCTTTCTGTCTGTTTGACTGTATAGCAACTAAAATGACTACAATGTCAAGTAAATATGCAACTAAAATGACTACAATGTCAAGTAAATATGTCTTGTCTTTCTGTCTGTTTGACTGTACAGCAACTAAAATGACTACAATGTCAAGTAAATATGTCTTGTCTTTCTGTCTGTTTGACTGTATAGCAACTAAAATGACTACAATGTCAAGTAAATATGTCTTGTCTTTCTGTCTGTCTGGCTGTACAGCAACTAAAATGACTACAATGTCAAGTAACTATGTATTGTCTTTCTGTCTGTCTGACTGTACAGCAACTAAAATGACTACAATGTCAAGTAAATATGTCTTGTCTTTCTGTCTGTCTGACTGTACAGCAACTAAAATGACTACAATGTCAAGTAAATATGTCTTGTCTTTCTGTCTGTCTGACTGTACAGCAACTAAAATGACTACACTGTCAAGTAAATATGTCTTGTCTTTCTATCTGTCTGACTGTACAGCAACTAAAATGACTACAATGTCAAGTAAATATGTCGTCTTTCTGTCTGACTGTACAGCAACTAAAATGTGGCAATATGTAAATGGTGTAAAGAAAGTTTTAAGAAGAAGCTGGTGTGGAGTCAACTAAAGTGGGCTGGACATCTGGAGACATTGGGTGCAGAACGGATGACAAAGACAGCAGATGTCCGCAGGGTGGAGGGTAAAAGGAGGCGAGGACAATATTGACTACGATGGGAGAATTGTGTACGAGATTTCTAGGGATTGAAAGAGAAATGGAGAATGAGAGCAAAAGACAGAGGGGAGTGGAGACTGTTAGTGGAGAAAGCAGTGCAAGAAGAGTGAGGGGAGTGGAGACTGTTAGTGGAGAGAGCAGTGCAAGAAGAGTGAGGGGAGTGGAGATGGTTAGTGGAGAGAGCAGTGCAAGAAGAGTGAGGGGAGTGGAGGCTGTTAGTAGAGAGAGCAGTGCAGGAAGAGTGAGCGGAGTGGAGACTGTTAGTGGAGAGAGCAGTGCAAGAAAAGTGAGGGGAGTGGAGATGGTTAGTGGAGAGAGCAGTGCAAGAAGAGTGAGGGGAGTGGAGGCTGTTAGTAGAGAGAGCAGTGCAGGAAGAGTGAGCGGAGTGGAGACTGTTAGTGGAGAGAGCAGTGCAAGAAAAGTGAGGGGAGTGGAGACTGTTAAAAAATAAACGGAAACAGCAGTCGAGCATGAGAATCGAGGCGAGCCTCACCCCTGACAGACAGCGAAAACAAGGAGAGAACAACAAAGTAAAGACTAGGGCATGGTTGGAGTACTGGGCCACCAATTGACAGTCAACTTAGAAAAGTAAGCAGTTATTACTACTTTCATGAGATAAATTTTTAAAAGCCAGTAGTAAATCAGTACCGCGTGTGGTGATACGCTAGTCAGACTCACCGTCTTTGCTCCGAGTTTTGAAAGATCATCCACACCTAAGATGTTTTCTTCCTCTTCAAAGTCACTGTCTTCTTCCGGCTACAAGCAAAAAACAATTATTCACCAATAAACATGTTTAAGATTGATGTATCCAGTACGTCACGGTTAGCCTACGTCACGGTTAGCCTATACATAACAATACGTCACGGTCTGCCTATGTCACAATACGTCACGGTCTGCCTACGTCACGGTTAGCCTACATAACAATACGTCACGGTCTGCCTACGTCACAATACGTCACTGTCTGCCTACATAACAATACGTCACGGTCTGCCTACATAACAATACGTCACGGTTAGCCTACATAACAATACGTCACGGTCTGCCTACGTCACAATACGTCACTGTCTGCCTACATAACAATACGTCACGGTCTGCCTACGTCACAATACGTCACTGTCTGCCTACATAACAATACGTCACGGTTAGCCTACATAACAATACGTCACGGTCTGCCTACGTCACAATACGTCACTGTCTGCCTATGTCACAAAATGTCATGATTTGCCTGTCACAATACATCACCGTTTGCCTACGTCACAATAATATCTTGTGCGTGACCTCTGTCAAGCTTTGCCTTTGCCAGCAATGTTGGTAACGGTTATACATGTTGACAGAGGTTTTGCTAGGTAACAGGTCACGTGCTGGATGGATCAATTGTGCTTCATTGTGATGTCTGCATTCAGGCATGTTTTTTCTATTTGTCTCTCTTTTGGCTTAGCCCTGTCCCTCTCATCTCAGGGAGTGCCGACACCTCATACCAAGGGTGATGTTTAGTGGTTTTTGTCTTCTGATTGTAACAACTACCTCTGGCATCTGTACCAGAGATCAGAGGTTTTATGGCCATCTGTGTGTGTGCATGCATAATGCGGGCAGGCGTGGACGTGTGCATGTGCACATGTACCCAACCGATTTGCAGATGTCTAGTAATTAATTATGTTGCAGCATTTATCAATTAGAAATTTACTGAAGTAATAACTACGCTGATTAAATGTTGACAATTAACTATAACTTGCGTTAACTATACATTTCTACTTACTTCCTCCTTTGTGTCGTGCATTGTATTCAGATCGAGTTCTGTGTCATCTTCTATGATGTTTTCTTCATCAAGTTCCTCTTCTGGATAAATGGGTCTAAGACAGCACGTCATAACATGATGTTCATAATATCACATGTACCGGCATCAGAAATTCTAGTTCACAAGGCACACTGCTCTAAAAGGAGACAGTCTGTTCATAGTTTTTCATTTAATTTAATATTCTGAAGAGTATAATAACTATGTTGAAGGTATATTGCCCAACCAAATTGTGTTTAGTAAGCCCGTAACAATGTTTGCAATTTGGACGGTACGACCCCGGAACATGTTCAAACAGTAAACAAAATATCCAGTTTCAAAACAAGCATTATATTTGTAATACGGCCGCGTCGGGCTGAGTTAACCAACGTACCCTTCAATGTTCAGGATTTCCCATTTTTGTGTTCTACACAGCAGACTTCCTGTTACAAGTTACTATGCTGGCTAATTCCATGTAGAAGAACAGATTGTCTCCCTTTAAGGCCAGATACCCCAGGTGAAATGGTGTTTTTTGACAAAAAATACTGAAAATGGTTTTCTGCCAGATTATTATACCTTTGTATGCATACTATCAATAAAGTTCACTTTTATGACAATTACGTACCTCTAAGTGAGTTTTAATCATGGATCAAGCTTGTCGATATCATGTAGTGAAATCCATTATGCAATCTTTGACAGCCATTTTCTCAAAAAAAATTTCTTCAAATTTTTGCATTTGGAAACGGGATATCTCTTGGAATAATTTTGCTATATAAATAATGTTTTCAGTGTTGCATTCAGCATATTCTACTGTGTGCAATGATCAGACATTAAAAAAAAATCATGAATAGTTTGAAAGATATAGCCATATTTGTTGCCAAAAAACAAGATTTTTTTCGTATTTTACCAAAAAATATTAAAAAAATAAACACATTTCAAAAAATGCTCTGATCATTTCACAATAGAATCTATAGAGAACATGGATTTGCAAGAATTATAACTATATATGGATTCAATAAAAAATGGCAGCTTTTCCAAATTTGCCAATATTTGTTTAAAATGGTGGCCATTTTGTTTGTTACCATGGAAACGGGGGGTCTGGCTGAAAAAAGTTCAATATACATATTTTACTCAGTAGGATCCATTTCATGCATTGGGCAGAAAAAATTGACCTGTTTGCACAAATAAAAAAATAATTCTATCTACCTGCTATGTCTGGCCTTAATGTTCATAAGTTATTTTGGTTGGGATAAAACTGTGAACCTAGGAAAAATTTGAAGAAGGGCAGCCAAAATGGTACTGACTTTTTCCACGCAAAGTTCTTTGCCTTCAAAGCCTCGTCTGTGAGTCGATCTAACACCCAGATGCACTGTTCGCCTGACCCCGTCTTCAACTTACTGGGCGGGAAGTCAGGGCTATGACCCTAAAACCACACAGAAACCATAACCATAACAAAACTGTTCACTGCCTACCACTGTTCCATTATTTGTTTATTATTTTTTGTAATTTAATGCAATTCTAAACAGTTTACTAATACATGCATGTACAGCGCCTGAGAGAAATCTGATTAATCCGGTGCTTTATAAATAAATGGTATTATTATACAAAAACAGATGTATGGTATTTAAACAGAGTTGTTGCGAATAAATGTAAATAATAATAAAACAGCTTACAAACTGTCGCACTTCTTCCAAAATGCTGGCAATGGTAGCGTTTGGGTCATCGAACTGAAAAAGATTTATTACGCACTGAGACTATTTTAAACGACACAACTTCATGTCCAGCCATGCCATGATTTGTTTTCCAGGCAATTACTGAAGTATACATATATCTAGGCTTTTGCAATAAGGAACATATCTCGACTCAGCCAAATAGTTCCCATATATATCTGATGTTCCTTGATGATGTCTAGGGTCAGTCGTGGAAGAGACAGCAGGCATGGAAACAGAGATGAAACAGAGAGTGAGTGTAGCTTGGAGAAATTGGAAGAAATGCAGTGGAGTGTTGTGCGACAGGAGGATGCCAGTGAAGTTGAAGGGGAAGATCTATAAAACACTAGTCAGGCCAGCAATGCTGTACGGGGCTGAGACCTGGGCAACAACAAAAGGGCAAGAGGCAAGGGTAGAGATGAATGAGATGAGGATGCTGAGGTGGATGTGTGGAGTAACAAAGAAAGATAAGATCCGAAAAGAATATATTAGAGGAGCAACGAGAGTGACACAAACATCCAAAAAGATAACAGAGAAACGACTGAAATAGTACGGGCATGTGATGAGAAGGGAAGAGGAGCACATAATGAGAAAAGTGAGAGGATGACCGAAGACCAGATGGAAAGACACATGCAGAAGAGACATGGAAATCGTGGGTCTGAGTGCAGATGTGGGGATGGACAGAACGACATGGAGAAAGAAAATTACCAGCCATACCGATGACCCCAGATGACGGGAAAAGTCAGAGAAGATGATGATATATCTTATGTTCCTTATATCCGTGGGTACACAATGCAGTGTAGGCCAGAATGAGGATTTCAAAGTTATGTTAAGCAGATGCAGATATCATTTACACCAGTTATCCTTATAAAGTGATGCCATTCATTCCACATAAAAAACTAATCTCCACTATATAAGATAGGACTAATTAATAAATGTACGTTATATCACTGATGTGATCCTTACCTCCTGAGGCTGCTCAAAGTGTTTCCCTGCCATCTGCAGTAACCACGCCGCAATCGATGTAAATGAGAAGAACTGCTCTCCAGAATTTGTTGGCAGTGCAAAATAGTGTCTGAAAGAACAACGCAGGTATGCTGTCAAAAATAAACCTTATCAAATAAACTACTTTTTTTAAAAGAACAGCTAAAGCATGCTATTCAGCTTGTTTCTCTTAATAAAATTTCAGATGGTTTCGTTGAGCCCTTCTTGGTTATTATCACAAATATTAACATTCTAATTTAATTGTTTTGTTTCCCGAAATAATTAAAATTAAAATAATAGGTTTTAATTAGTAATGTAATATAAAATTTATAGGTTATGAAAAGTGAGGCATTAGGCATAAGTTAGGATGGGGCAAGCATTTTGTTATAAAAATGCAATTTTTGACCTAATACAACTCATTAATACCTTGAATCTCATAATATTACACCTATCAAAGGACAACAACATATACAATTAGTAAGCAAAATATGAGATGGATGTGAATGATAGTTTTCGAGAGATATCATCAAAATTAAGAAAATGTGTTGTTTTGGCAGTTTAGCACCTGGCAGGACAAGCACAAAATTGAAAAATATAACTCAGGCATATAAACATATGAACACCTGGAAGATAAATTTGATATGTGGACATTAAAACAAGTTTCATTGAGCTATGTCATGTTATTTGGTTTTTATCTGACTTTTTGTAAATGGGTTTCCTTTCCCTGATCACCTTGAGTCAAGGAAAACTGTCAAAAGAAAAACTGTTCTGGACCTGAAACCAGAACAACCATTACAAAATAATAGAGTAATTACATGAAGGAATATGGGATATTTCTAATGTGCTTTAGTTAGAGAGTTAAGTTCTGTAAGAAATATACCTTACTTTGTATAAGTATAACTGTCTTATTTATAAAATAATATTAAATTAAAACTATCTGTAATCGCATATTTAACACAAACACTGTTTCTTTGTAATTTTGTAAATTTATATATTCGTGTTAAAATATATTAGTGTACATTAACAAATTTGGTCACATAGCAAACGGAACAACCAACATACGTTCTTATCAAAGTTATTGTCGTCGATCTCGGCACTACTTTATTATATATTATTTTTGCTTTAATTTGACATATAACATTATTTCCAAAGTAGAGTAAATGGATATTATATAATAAATACGATTTCCCAGAGATCGTAAACACAATTTGAAAGTCAGCCTAAATAGCAACGACACGCCAACATATTCTTGCCGATCGGACATGGGCACAGCAGCGCCGTTTGCTGACATTCCTGTTATTTACTATACTTTGTAATTCCCTAATCGTTTTTATCATAACACATGTTACTGTAAACATAAAACATACTCGATCGTGTAAAGAAGGATAACAAACAGCGAAAAAAGCTTGTGTGGATCAGTTTATTTTATCGTGATGGAGATCCACTTTCAATGGTAAACAAATACTCAAATTATTCGCTACAAGTTATCAATACAATATTATCTGTTGTGTAGACGATATTTGTTTGCAGTTAGGAACCACAATATGCCAAAATATCTTGCATACGCATCGAATAAAATATTAGAAACTTAACTAACGGCACAAGTAGCGAACGAGCTACCGAAGCTGCGCTAAGAATCAATACTCAGGTAAAATTAGCAAATCTTTCACCTTTTAAGTGTTGGCACAGCAACAAATTAACTGTAATTTTCGCAAAGCAACATATATTTGATTCAAAATTTAATGCCGAATCGATTAGTGATAAGCACTAGTCAATCTGATGTGAAATAGTGAAGTTATTAGCAAAATATGACAGCAACATATACTTTTTTGTTACATTCGCATGTGGCCGGCACATTTTTCTTCGTTCGGAAGAGTGCTTAATTATCACTATTCGGTCGAACTACCATTCCTCATCAATATAAACTTTATTCTGACTAAATATCACTAAAATTTATGTGAAGTCTGTGAAAAAGTATGATTTACGCTTCATTTTTTGACCTGACCACAGCACAGTGTTACATAACAACATTGCATCTTAGCACAGGCAGCAGGTAACACAAACTGTAGATCGTTGATTCATAGGTTGTTTTGGAAGCCTACTGAACGCGTAGTTTTTGAGTTATCATAAAAAAATGTTAGGTATGAACAGACAACATATTGTTGTTTTTAGTGGTGCAAATTTTATTTCAATACATATACTCGCAAAGGCTGGAGTACAAATTGATAGGTAAATTTAATTGAAAAATCCTTGCCCAAGCCTATGTAAGTAGTAAGGTACTTGTCAACAAGTACCAGGGATGGGTCAAGTTCAGGCACAATGTACTTGAATACAAGTACAAGTACTTTCAATTTTGCCAAGTACAAGTACTCACCTAAAACATATAGGCAAGTACAAATACAAGTACTTTGTGAAAAACTCAAGTACAAGTACCAAGTACTTTGACAATTTTAGTCAAGTACAGTCAAGTACATTGAATGCCACGTTTATGTTTCATAATGGTGAAGTGTTCACACTTTATAGTTGCCTTGTACGTTGCAGTGTTCACACTTTATAGTTGCCTTGTACGTTGCACAGTGTTCACACTTTATAGTTGCCTTGTACGTTGCACATTGTTCACACTTTATAGTTGCCTTGTATGTTGCACAGTGTTCACACTTTATAGTTGCCTTGTACGTTGCACAGTGTTCACACTGGACTTTATAGTTGCCTTGTACGTTGCAGTGTTCACACTGGACTTTATAGTTGCCTTGTACGTTGCACAGTGTTCACACTGGACTTTATAGTTGCCTTGTATGTTGTACAGTGTTCACACTGGACTTTATAGTTGCCTTGTACGTTGTACAGTGTTCACACTGGACTTTATAGTTGCCTTGTACGTTGCACAGTGTTCACATTGGACTTTATAGTTGCCTTGTACGTTGCACAGTGTTCACACTGGACTTTATAGTTGCCTTGTACATTGCAGTGTTCACACTGGACTTTATAGTTGCCTTGTATGTTGTACAGTGTTCACACTGGACTTTATAGTTGCCTTGTATGTTGTACAGTGTTCACACTGGACTTTATAGTTGCCTTGTACATTGTACAGTGTTCACACTGGACTTTATAGTTGCCTTGTACGTTGCACAGTGTTCACATTGGACTTTATAGTTGCCTTGTACGTTGCACAATGTTCACACTGGACTTTATAGTTGCCTTGTACATTGCAGTGTTCACACTGGACTTTATAGTTGCCTTGTATGTTGTACAGTGTTCACACTGGACTTTATAGTTGCCTTTTACGTTGTACATTATTCACACTGGACTTTATAGTTGCCTTGTACGTTGCACAGTGTCCACACTGGACTTTATAGTTGGCTTGTACGTTGCACAGTGTTCACACTGGACTTTATAGTTGCCTTGTACGTTGTACAGTGTTCACACTGGACTTTATAGTTGCCTTGTATGTTGTACAGTGTTCACACTGGACTTTATAGTTGCCTTGTACGTTGCACAGTGTTCACACTGGACTTTATAGTTGCCTTGTACGTTGCGCAGTGTTCACACTGGACTTTATAGTTGCCTTGTACGTTGCACAGTGTTCACACTGGACTTTATAGTTGCCTTGTACGTTGCAGTGTTCACACTGGACTTTATAGTTGCCTTGTACGTTGCACAGTGTTCACACTGGACTTTATAGTTGCCTTTTACGTTGTACATTATTCACACTGGACTTTATAGTTGCCTTGTACGTTGTACAGTGTTCACACTGGACTTTATAGTTGCCTTGTACATTGCACAGTGTTCACACTGGACTTTATAGTTGCCTTGTATGTTGTACAGTGTTCACACTGGACTTTATAGTTGCCTTGTATGTTGTACAGTGTTCACACTGGACTTTATAGTTGCCTTGTATGTTGTACAGTGTTCACACTGGACTTTATAGTTGCCTTGTATGTTGTACAGTGTTCACACTGGACTTTATAGTTGCCTTGTATGTTGTACAGTGTTCACACTGGACTTTATAGTTGCCTTGTACGTTGTACAGTGTTCACACTGGACTTTATAGTTGCCTTGTACGTTGCACAGTGTTCACATTGGACTTTATAGTTGCCTTGTACGTTGCACAATGTTCACACTGGACTTTATAGTTGCCTTGTACATTGCAGTGTTCACACTGGACTTTATAGTTGCCTTGCATGTTGTACAGTGTTCACACTGGACTTTATAGTTGCCTTTTACGTTGTACATTATTCACACTGGACTTTATAGTTGCCTTGTACGTTGCACAGTGTCCACACTGGACTTTATAGTTGGCTTGTACGTTGCACAGTGTTCACACTGGACTTTATAGTTGCCTTGTACATTGTACAGTGTTCACACTGGACTTTATAGTTGCCTTGTATGTTGCACAGTGTTCACGCTGGATTTTATAGTTGCCTTGTACGTTGTACAGTGTTCACACTGGACTTTATAGTTGCCTTGTATGTTGTACAGTGTTCACACTGGACTTTATAGTTGCCTTGTATGTTGTACAGTGTTCACACTGGACTTTATAGTTGCCTTGTATGTTGTACAGTGTTCACACTGGACTTTATAGTTGCCTTGTAT
>JAHLWY010002117.1:0-13491 GCA_020002185.1 Paraescarpia echinospica
CCCAGACATAACTCCACGAGATGATGAAACAGACAATGACACTGAGTCAGAGTATATTCCAGACTATATTTCTGTTTCAAGTAATGAGTCATTGGTGAGACAAGATGATCAACCCGAGGCTGCCGATCATACCAAACTCAACATTGGTGATCGTAGACAACCCCGTGAAAGAAGAGAACCCGAGGCTGCAGATCATGACAACCCGAACATCCGTGATCGTAGACAACCCCGTTAAAGAAGACCGCCTCAGTACCTGAAAGACTATATTTTAAAGTAATGAGTGGACAGTGGAAATTCTGAGACTGATTGTGTTTACAGATTGATCGTAACGAAATGATGGACAATGATGATAATAATAATAAGTATCTCTTTATTTGGTAAACATTATCCAGATCACGTAAGCATAATAATTACAAAAGAAGAACTGTTGACCAAATGGACGTTAGATATGAACGTTGAGAAAACATGTTTCCAGTTTGAATAAGGGAGGGATGTGGTGTCTACTGTTAAAGACCGCTCCCCTCCTCATGTAATTAAGGCCTAATCCCGGGGCGGAAGCGAGGAGTAGAAATACAGAGTTAAAATTGGAAAGCACTTGTTTGTGTGAGTCTCTGTATTAATCAATGTTTAGATACGACACAATTGAATACACTACATGCTTGGAATCTGGAGAGTGCCAAAACATGGTATACATTGTCCATTGTATGCGGTCAGTCTGACATTGTGTACTGGTGTCAGAATCTTGTTCATTGCAGCATTTTCGCCCTACATTTGCCTGAACGTGCGCAATGGCAGTGTGTTTCCAAATGCACCAGTGTCGACTTTTAGTCGCAACGTATAGTTGTCATGAGGTAAATCAGGAGGTTGCACGTCGAGTGTGGAGAACAGACCTGCCATATTTTTTTGGTTGCAATCTGTATTTTTGACCTAAAATTCTGTAAGAATCTGTATCAATCCGTATCATTCATGTATACATATTTATTGCGCATACCATAACTACATATGGCATGGGGTGCATATTTAGCCAGTTTCAGCATCTCAGCTGATACAGCCAACTGGTGGCAGGGGGCTGTAGATGTTCAGTTTGCTGTGTGGGAGGCAGAGAAGTGGTGCCATCACATTTGCCAACAGCGGGAAGCGTACGGCCTGCAACGGCGTCTTGATTGAGAGGATCTCAAACCAGACGTTGTCGATCTGCCGCTCTTGGCCATCCTCCTCCAGCACGATGGTGTCGTCGGCCAACAGCTGAAAGTCCTTATACTCATCTTTCAGCTGTTCGGCATCAACGTCGGGGGCAAAGCGGGCAGCCAGACGAACAATCGGCTCGTACGTGAGGTTCACACGGGCTGCAGCAACACTTAGTCGCCGAACGGAAACTTTGCGACCACCTTGCGCACAACCGCACAGTAAAATGCGCGCAGTCGTTTATGAACGAAGTATGAGAACATCACCTCCGCTCGAGTCACCTCGTTGGCTGCGTCGCTAGAGTTCGTCTGCGGCTGGAAGAACGCCCTCACGGTTGCCCTTTCCTCGTGATTTTTCAAATTCGTTTTGTGTAGAAGTAGTAATATAGGTGGTTCAGCGGGGATGAATGATTATGAGTAGAGCAAGAGCAAGTGACGTCATGTCTAAAATAACACCCTAGCGAATTTTTGGAACTAAAATAGCGCCACCTAGCGGATTTATTTAACTGAAATGGCGCCACCTGGCGGATAGGTCGTGAACTAAATTTTCCATACGTTTTTTGGTAACTGAAATAGCGTCCCTGGTGGATAAGTCGTGAACTACAAGTGGTACCACCTTATGAACAAAGTTTGGACTAAATGTAGGAGTACTGCCAAAATTGGTGCGTCTTATTTATGAAAATTGGCGCGCCTTGGTGGAAACGATACAAACTGAAAGAGAAGTACAAATAACTCCCCCTGACGGATTTCAGTGAACCAAATATCGATACTGCTTAAGTTCGTGTCTCTTGATTCTTTTTTCTCTTTTTATTATAAAGGTCAAAGACGTCATTAAATAGGTCAGTGACGTCGTTAAATAGGCCATTGCGCATGCGCAATGGTATCTTTTCTTATGTCCCATAGGTTGTCGACCACTTGTTTAGGTTTAGGCCTCTCTTAACCTATACATTTACATCTTTAACATAGGTTCAATCCTGATGAATCGATACAGAACTAGTAAAATGATGTCATTTCTGGTTACCATACAGATTTACGACCTTCCCCTCACCCTGTTTGTAAATTTTTGCCTATCAGTGTCTCTTATTACTTGCATACGTCGACTTCTTCCTGTATTAACAAAGAGGTGTTTGTCAATTTTTGCGTACCCAAGTATGTTATTAATGGCGTGAAGTGATTCCTGAACATGTAACATTCTTTGAGACATCTTTATCAACAAAATCAAGGTTTCGCAATACATTCATCAGTGCTATAATTTTTAAACAATGCTACAGTTTTACATAGGACATTTGCACTTACCACAGTTGATTACCCGGATGCAAACTGGTATGAACTTATATAGCGGTGGTCTACCTGGGACGGTTGGCCCGGCGCGGAGGAAGAGGAATGGAGCCCCCTGACGGATAGATCATGAACTACAAACATCATCCCTGACGGATATCAGTGAACCAAATATCGATACTGCTTAAGTTCGTGTCTCTTGTTTTTTGTCAAGTGCTTACTTCTGGTGGATACATCATCATCAACTGAAAGCACCCCTGTTAGATAAGTGGTGAACTAAATAACTACTCTGCGATCCGCGCTTTTGTACTTTCTACTCTGCGGTCCGTGCTTTTGTACTTTCTACTCTGAGGTCCGTGCTTTTGAATTTTCTATTCCGCTGTCGGTAATCTTTCGGCACGCCCACGTGACCTTTACGTTCAAAGTGTTCCTATATAAGGCCGTGGAGACGATCTGCTTGTCATTCGTCATTTGACATCGTCAGGGCTAACTTCACTCGGTTTGGATGGAGCTACGCTGAGGCGGCCAGAGGGCCGCAGGCCATTACGGCCAGGACAGCGGGGTTGACCCCTATTCCCTACACGTTGGCCTTCCGTCCGCTACCGGGAACACTACGGCCGTCCCTAAACACGGTAGGTCTTTATTAATATTATATTTTCATTTTACTATTTTTCGTGTGTATAATTATCTTGCATTAAGACACTAATCTAAACACGACGTCTAATAACAATCCTTTGTATCTTTAGAACGTCGAATATGGGTCTCTGCCGGCGGAATCTATCGTGACTGTCACGGCGCCCGCCCCTGCGAGATCATCACCACCCTCCCGGTCACCCTTCACGTTTCCGGAATGTTCCGCACATTTTACGAGAAAAAACAATTGGAAGCGCCACGTCGCCCGCGGCAGTTGTCGCCGCCCAAAAAGGACGGCCGAGGAGGCCCAGCTGGACGCGCTGGTGGTGAGTTAAACTTTATATTCCGTTACTATACACTTTCGCCTAAAAAGGTGGCTCCTACCTTCTTCCCACCAAAAAGGTGGCTCCCTATGTATTTTCCGTCAAAATGGCGCCGCTGTGTATGTTTACTTCCACTAAAATGACGTCCCTATATATTGTTTACATGTATTTTGTTTACTTCCGTCAAAATGGCGTCCGTGTATATTGTTTACTTCCGTCAAAATGGCGCCCCTGTATATTCTTTACTTCCGCTAAAATGGCGCCCCTATATATGTTTACTTCCGTCAAAATACTTCCGTCAAAATGGCGTCCGTGTATATGTTTACTTCCGTCAAAATGGCGTCCGTGTATATTGTTTACTTCCGTCAAAATGGCGCCCCTATGTATGTTTACTTCCATTAAAATGGCATCCCTATATATTGTTTACTTCCGTCAAAATGGCGTCCCTGCATATGTTTACTTCCGTCAAAATGGCGTCCCTGTATTTTGTTTACTTCCGCTAAAATGGCGGCTCGTACATACTTCTTGTCAACATGCCTGCTCCCATCCTATTCCTATTGAAGCACTGTTTCCATATACTTGTCATCTTCCTAGCGACTTCTGGTCACGTGACCAAAAGTCTCGTGTCTTTTGGTCACATGTTTTCCTAACATAGAGTCTCTAATATTTAATTATTCTCATAAAAATTCATCAACGGGCCCATGTCGGCAGCTCCGACAGGCACGGGGACAACCCCGGTGGCCCCGACAGCCACTATGACAGTCCCGACACCTACAACGACCGTCCCGGCGCCGCTGATACCGCACTTCGCGTGCTGTATGTGCGGCAGCACATTCACCAAAAAACATAATTGGCAGCGTCACGTCAAGAAGGACTATTGCGGCCTGAAGGTCGACAAGCAGCAGCGGCGGGAAGCGCACGTTGAAGAAATAATGGTAAATTGATCATGTTGATTAAATGTTTTCAGATGCTGCTACAAATGTCATATGTTTATGTTTTGTATACCATGATTAAAACACAACTTGTGTTTATTTCAGGTGTTGCTACAATCCCGTCTTTTTATCCCTTGTATATCATGATTAAAAGTCAACTTGTGTGTTTATTTCAGCGCCAAGAAAAGGAGCGCATCGCTGTTGCTGACAGTGTCCCAACAACCTATGTGCCGCCTGCGTCGGTGACCAAAGGTACTACGGTGAGTAATCTTTGAAGATGTCGGGTATTATCACTGACCACGTCTGTATTTAATGTACATATCAACTGAAGAAATTGAATACCGTACCATAAAACAATTGTTCCGTCTAGTGATACGTGGCTTTACTGCAGTGTTTTTCAATATTGTTTGTTTAATTAGTTGAATACTTTACTACATGTTTCACTATCCAAGTTATCAACAACTTTCCTACTTTTATTAACTTAATTAACGTAATCTAACAAAACATTTTCTACCCTCATTTTCTACCCTCAAAATTATCCTATGAATTACTATTGGACAATAAACTCCTATTGTATTGTATTGTAAAAAACATATGTTATTGTAGAAATTGCGAAAACGCCGACGGTCACCGTCATTGGGTGTGACGTCATCACCGACTGCTTCAGCATCACCATCACCGAAAAGGCCGTCTCCACGTCATTCACCCCTACCCTCTCCGGCATCACCTCCAGCCTCTCCGTTACTCCTTCAACAAGATTCACTTGTACCGCCGGAGGTGGTAGATTTTGTTCCTGATAATTTGTTTAATTTTTATAGGAGTCAGTGGTCGGCAATTCGCACACATTATCGTAGGGGGCCCGTCCAGAGAACCTACAACATTCGATTAACAGATACTGACATAACCTCGTTACATCCAACATTGTGGAACATTTTTGATGAACAGACTACCGCCTTCAAAATTAATTTAAGCTTCGGATTTATTTTATATAACCAGAAAACGAAAGAACATTTTTATTTTCATTCTTTAAAAAATGTTTCCTCTAGGTTTCTGGACATGCCCCCTTTAATTACTAATGCAGATGAGTTTCAGTCGTTTTTAAATTCGTTTGAAGAAAAAGATATTTTAAGTTAAGCTATTATACAAAGGCCCGATTCTCAGTGCATATGTCGTTTGGTAACCAACATTACTTTCTTTATAAACATCATACCTGATCACCCTATTGGTACTGGCAATGTAGTCATCCCCGAGTATATTCTCACAAATAAAGGTATAAATTCGTTGACCTATGACTTGCCACGACACGACAGTCCTCCTTATAAAGATAAGGTAGGGTGGGGCAAGGCGCCCACCATAAGCAGGAAACGCTGCATTTGTTTTAATAATAACCCAATCGAATATATTTTATGTTGTCATTAATCTAAAATGTATATTCTACTTTGTGTATAAGTATTTTACACATAGACATAAAATAATAATTTAAAATTCTACGTTATAAAATAGTTACGAAAAAGGCGTCTTGCCCCATAGGTGGGGCAAGACGCCCATCTGGGTGGGGCAAGACGCCTTTCCCAACCCGTCGAATAATCACAAGTATGCGAGTTAATGTGGATGGGTGGGTGGTATGGGGGTGGGTGGGATGTGTTTGGGTGGGTGGGTGTGTATGCTGCGTGTGTATGTATCTGCTGATTTAACTATGTAGTAGACATGTAAGGCGATTGAATAAATACCAACAATATTGTGAAATGCATTTTAACAGGCATGCAATAAGAAGAACGAACGAACAATCTACACAAATGTTAAGTAACAGCCAATGTGGCTTTCGATATTTCGGTAGGGTCTATTGTTCCCAGCAGCTGAAGCAGTGTCAACTACGCAGACTCTTTACTGTCACTAGTTGCAGCAGTTCTCACAAATAAAATTGGCATTCCCCACAGTGCACTCTCTATGTGCCCACTCCCTACAGAGCATACACTGAACCCAGACCTCGCGACTTCTGCTGTTACTGAATGGCTCTCCACAAATCAGGCAATACCATTCATCATCTTCGTCACTGCTTAGATCGCTCCGGAATCTCGTTGCTGGTACAGTTATTGTCATCTGTTTCTTCTTAGGCATCGGTCGTTTCCCCTTCGGTTTCCCGCCTCCTTTACCCTGCCGCTTAGATATTTCACCCTTCTTGGTAAGTGCGTTTTTGTACGGCGACGACGATATCCAGGCTGCTGATTCCTGTTTTCTCGACTTGCTGCGTGCCGTTGATATTTTCGGCAATGTAGAAATGTTCCTAACCAGTTGGCGAATGACCGTCGTAGCCGGTGTCGAGGCGACAGACCCACCAGTGGGCAGAGTGGCAACCGTTTCGCCCGGTGGCATGTCAGCAGTTGCATGATCATCAGATGAAGGACCAGCACTTGGAGGCTCATCGGATGAAGGGCCGGCAGTTGGATGGCCATCAAATGAAAGGCCGGCAGTTGGGGGGCCTTCATGTGACGGGCCGGTAGTTGCAGGGTCATCAGATGAAGGGCCAGCAGTGGCCAGGTGGGCAGATGGTTCTTCAAGCGGCGTCGGCTCCTCTGCCACGAGTGCTGCAGCAAAATCGTCGTCAGTGAAGACATCTGGATCGTAAGGCCAAAGACCACATGCCCTGAATCCAGTGATTGGCTTATCAAGTGTGGCTGATTTGTTGAACGCTTTATTAAACACATCAGCCATGTCGTAAAACGACATTCGCCGACCTGGATTGGTTACCATCCAGCTGTCTACTGCATTGTTGTAAGCGGTCTTCAATGATTTGAAGAACGTTGTGTCGAGCGGTTGCATCCTATGAGTGCAATGAGGTGGCAGAACTAGCAGATGTATGCCTTTGGACCTCGCGTAGTTAACCGCAGCCAGTGTTTTATGGCTGTGGTGGCCATCCATGATTATGATTTTTTGGTTTTCTACGCACGCATTGGTCGACGCAGCGAAATGTTCAAGCCATTTGACGAACAAGTCTGCATCAATCCAGCCAGTCGGACTGCAGTGGCCTACAGATTCAGGTGGTGCCCCGTTCATTAAAGCTTCCACCATCTTCTTTCGTGAAAAATAAACATTGGTGGCAGGTAACGACTTGCTGCATTGATGGCACACACGACTGTCACTGTAGCGCCACGTTCCCCACTGGTGACCTTTGCAACGTGTCTTGCTCCTTTGGTCGCAACGATTTTCCCTGGTCTTTGGATGTTTGTGATACCAGTCTCATCCATATTCCACAATCAACTTGGCGTGTATTGCGCCGTCTCCAAAACCGAGCGGTAAATTTCGAAGAACGCATTTACTCGTGGCTTGTTAAAGCCAAGAGCGCGAGCAATGTTGGTAGCCTGCGGTTTCTTTATGGCGAGATCGGGGTGGCGTGCAAAAAATCCACTCAACCAGTCTTTACCGGCCATCTTGGTTGTTTCGTTGAACAGGTTGTTCACACCAGTTTTGTCGGCAATCTCGTAAGCGAGACGTCTTACATGAACAGTTGTCAAGCCGTACATTCGACGTTCCATCTCTGATATGTTCGTACAGGGCTTCCTCGACGTCATCTCCAAGAATAACAGTCCTGGGACCGAATTTCAAAGTTCCAGGGGAGGTCACTGCGTTGTCTCTATGCCTCCGCAAGGTACGAGCTGGTATTCCAAACTGCTTGCTTGCTCTTATCAAAGGAATGCCCACCCTAACTGCACGAAGAGCTTCGCCGAGCTGACCGTCACCATACTTTCCCCTCTCCGTCTTTCTTTTGTATGACCGAACCATTGCCCTGAAAAACGAAGTAGAGAGGAATATTGCTAGACTATTATATATAACACACACACACACACACATACAATTAACGCGATATCATATATGATTATTATATGGTGGAGCAAGACGCCCATGGTAGGCGTCTTACCCCATTCAAAAAGAGCGTCTTGCCCCAGGGCGACAGTAAAATAGCTGTATGTAGTCTGCTGTTTAATTATCGCTCATTTAACTGTTACCAAATGTTAGTCTACATATTTATCGTAAGAGAATCATATTTGTTATGGTTATTTATAATAACCACTGAGTTTTACAACGAAACAGGAAATCACCTGTTTTACTATTTTAAACCTACAAATCAACAAAGTCACATTTTGTACTCACGATTGTGAAAGTCTTGTTTCTTTTTATGTTTCTGTTCATCCGCTGTATGGCAGCACGGATTTACACAAACTATAGTGCCAATCTGAACCGTTGTTACGTAGATAGGACGGGTGGGCGTCTCGCCTCGTATAGGCGCCTTACCCCACCCTACCTTAATCTTCGTTTTTTTCCGTGCTCTCGCACTTAGTCGTGGAGCCTCATGTTGCCGCATTATAAAATATGTATCAAGAGGCTACAAACGATGCCCCGTCTATGAAGCATTTCCCTGTCTTTAAGTTAAATGATCTTTATGACATTGAGAAGCTTTTCCATATCAATATTGTTGTTTATGAATTACTAGATCATCACGACGACGAGAACTTGGTAGCGTGTCATTTACTGAGACGTTCAACTTGTAAATTCCCCGATACTTTAAATTTGAATCTTTTCGAAACACATTTTTCTTATATCCACGATATTAAAACATACACACGGTCTTTCAAATGTAGCAAATGTGACAAACTTTGGCATACAGAATGTTCCTTAAAAAGACACCAACAAGGTTGCGAAGTCGAGGTGAAGAGAATTTTCCCTGGTGGTATTTTTCATGTTCAGGAAACCGTTTTTCAGAAACTTGATCAATTGGGTATTGACGTCGAAGAAAAATACCGGTATTATCCGTTTCGGGCCACCTTTGATTTTGAATCTTATTTTGATACTACCAACTTACTGGAAAATACTCCAAAGGTCGAGTGGTTGGCTCGACACGAAATATTTAGCATTAGTGTGTCATCCAATGTTCCCGGATACAAGGAACCACGCCGTTTTAATAGCGAGGGTGAGCCGAGCCAACTAGTCGACCGTTTTCTAAATTATCTTTACGAAATTAGCGACACTGCTTCCGAAATTAATTCTGAAAATATGTTATCAGTTTGTTTTTTATGAATTAAACCAACAACTAAAAGATATTCAATCACCAGAGGCTAGAATGCTCGAACCTGGCTTAGACGAAATTCTAGATGACGGGTTACCTTTACCTATTAGAAGAACAAATTTCAAAATTAATTGGTATGCTTCACAGATTTCTTGAAGAACTACCCGTCATTGGCTTTAATCCCGGAAAATACGATTTTAACATCATCAAAAAATATATCACGAGACACTTCCTGACAACCGACGTAGGTGACGAGACGGAAGACACAACAAAGAAAAAAACTAAAAACTCCATGTTCGTGGTAATGCGTCATACTAATTTGATGTGTTTAAAAACAGCGACATCAAGCCCCCGGTTTTAGTTACAATAAATTTCTGAAAGCTTACGGATGTGTACAAATTAAAGGATACTTTCCCTATGAGTGGGTGACTTCGTTAAGTAAACTCGACTGTGAATCTCTTCCTCCAAAGGAAGATTTTCACAGCGATTTGAAAACCAAGATATTTCTGACGAAAATTACGCGTATTGCAAACAAATTTGGCGCGATCACGATATGAAAACTTTTCGTGATTTTCTTATTTGGTACAACAATAGAGATGTTGTTCCTTTCCTAGAAGCAATAAAAACAGTTTTCTTTTTACAAATTGCGCCACATTGATATCTTTAAAGATGGCATTAGCGTTACCGGTCTAACCATGAAATTTATGTTTGACACATTACCACGTGATATTTATTTCAGTCTGTTTAATCAAAAACATTCGGATTTACACGGTATGCTAAAGAAAGCCATCGTAGGGGGCCCGTCTGTAATATATCACCGGTCCGCCATCACGAAGTTGACGTTACACGGCTTCGTGAATCGGAAAGGGGCGACTCAGCTCGCCCCTGTCGTTCTATTGTCGGCTACGACGCGAATGCATTATACCTTTGGGCTCTTTCACACGATATGCCCACCGGATGTTATACGCGTCGTAGCCGAGAAAATAATTTTAGACCTAAAACATCACGTGTTTACGGGAAAATGGCTCTTGAATGGCTACAGTGGGTAGCTCACGAGAAGAATACAACGATAAGGCATCAATTTAACGGAGAAGAGAAACGCATTGGGATCGTAGACTTCCCGTTGACGGATGGTGTGCCCAGACTCGTACCATTTATCAATTTAACGGTTGCTATTTTCACGGTTGTCCTTGTAACGTAGAGCATACCAACTTTAACAACGGGAAGTCTATGGCCAATCTCCTATCAGAAACTAAACAGAATACTACGTATTTGGGTAAATATGCCGAGGTCGTCTAAATGTGGGAATGTCAAGAGAAAGAAATTCGGAAAAATTCCGAAGTAAGAAATTTTCTAAATTCAAAATTTCCTCACCGTAACCTGAAGTGGGAAATGACCCAAGATAAAGTTTTGCAAAATGTAGTTGAAGGTCGCCTATTTGGCATGGTAGAGTGCGACATTTTTGTTCCAGATCATCTTAAATATTATTTTGGTGAAATGCAACCCATTTTCAAAAACATTGACATTACCCGTGACGACATCGGCCCCTATATGCAAGCTTACGCTGAAGAGCATAATATATTATCTACTCCTCGGCGTACCCTGGTGGCTTCGTATTTTGGTAAACAAATTCTTTTTTGGTACACCTTTGTTAAAATGGTATTTGAAGCACGGACTGATCGTATCTCACGTTCATCAAGTTTTAGAATACGAACCCAGTCCGTGTTTCAAACATTTCGCCAATGCCGTCTCGATTGCACGCCGCGAAGATGACGTGCACCCGGACAAGACCATTATTGGCGATACGATGAAACTTCTTGAGAATAGTGGCTATGGAAAATGTATCACTAATAAGGATCTCCACAGAAATATTATCTTTTGTAATAGTAAAACGGCGAGCCAAGGAATTAACAGTCATCGTTTTCGTCAGCTAGACCCAATTACGGAATCCGTGTACCAATTAACAATGAACAAGAAATCCATTAAATACGATCTCCCTCTTCAAATTGGTTTTATGGTTTACCAGTATGCAAAGTTGAGAATGCTGGAATTTTATTACAATTGCATAGATTATTACGTAGAGCGCCCTCTCTTCTAATATTGCGAAATGGATACGGATTCCGCATATTTAAGTCTAGTTTTTCTTGTTTAGACGATTGTGTTACCACTGATAAACGACAAGAATTCTTTACAAACTTGTCTCGGTGGTTTCCTGCTGTTTGTTGTGACCCGCACGCGTCCGATTATGTCACTTGTCGGATGGAAGTGAAAGAATGGGTGCCTTCGGAATCGTGTTGTATTGCGCGTGCGCGTCACGACAATTTAGTGGCCTCACGGGCATTTGGGGGACTTCCGGTGGTGAATTGATTTGAATTTGGTGCAGCAAACTTGCGAAAATATAAGGATATTTGATCAAGATAAGTGATATTATTGAGCGTATAGGATACATAACGTAATTATAGATATATATTAAGCAATGTTTTTTGTTAAAAGTTAGCTAGAGGGAGTAATCTAGGGTACATTAAAAGTAGGCGATTTGCGAGCGATAATTGGGGACGTTAATGTAATCGGAACGTTGTTTACAAAGTAGGTCACTGGCGAAGTTAGCGTACCGTGAACGACAATAGAATAGCGTTATTTGAGATAATCGGTGTAGTTAGATGAGTAATTAAAACCTGAAATAACAATCTTTTAAAGTGTATAATAGTACACAGGAAACAGTCTTTGTAAAGACTACCTTGTATCTAAGCCTAACTTGAATACATTGTCATCGACATCGTAACTAGGTAAGGCACGGTGTGTCACTGTGTGTTAACAAATATAACTAACTATAACCTAAACAATCTGGTGTAAATTGTACACAGAAAAGTCTTTTCAAAGACTACATAAAACTACTTTGAACATAAATAAATTCTGATATGGCACCTTGCAAGCGGCAACTCAGGGCAAAACGACACCTAGTTTGCAGCGACTGCCAGAGCTGGGTGGATTTTGCGTTGTCTGGCTGTCCAAAATCATGGGCAGAGACCAAAGATGACGGATTCACCTTTCGGTGTATGGGGTGTTTGAGGGTGGAATGTCTGATGAAGGAGGTGTGTAAGTTGACGGATATAGTGAAGGAGATGGAGGCGAGACTCAACATAGAAATAGATGGAGCAGAGAGGGATGACGCGGAGAGAGTTGAGAATTCTACAACACAGAAGGAGCAGAGTTGTGACACGGAGACTGAAGAAAGGAGACTGAGAGGAAGGAAGGTGACCGGTGTGAAGGAACAAGACATTGAGAAAACAGAGGGACGGAGGAAAAGTGTTCGGCAGAGGAAGAGAAAACGGGCCAGTGGGGATAGATCAGCAGGTAGTCAGACTGTAGAGAACGAGGAGAGACACGACAGCGATACAGGTGGTGAAGAGGTAGATACCACAGAGGCAGTTGGTAAGACTGTGAGAAAGAAGACTGATGGAAGAAGACAGAGTGTTTAATAAAACTAGAAAACATGACAGGCGTGAAGGTGACAAGGGGAGAAGTGACCGTAGTGAAGGGTAGCCGGGGAGAAGGAAAGGGACAGGGGA
This sequence comes from Paraescarpia echinospica, assembly GCA_020002185.1. NCBI lineage: Eukaryota > Metazoa > Annelida > Polychaeta > Sabellida > Siboglinidae > Paraescarpia > Paraescarpia echinospica. Next base: position 12,982 of record JAHLWY010002117.1, read on the forward strand.
GGAGAGAAAGAAAGCTGATGGGAGGGAAAGAAAGAGAAGGGACGAAAAGGAAGTGAGAGTAAATGTGCTAGAAGAGAGAGATGACAGGAGGGGACAAGAGAAACGACAGGAAGAAAGAGGGAATGGAAAGAGAATGTGACAGGAGAGACAACAACCAGACATGTAACCTTATGCAAACCGGAGGAGCTACTCCGAGGCAGTGATTGAGGGGCAAGGAGAACAGAGAGAGTGTTTATGGGCGATTCAATTCTGAGAAAAACAGACAAGACTATATGCGAGGGGAAGGACGTTGTTGTATATCTACCGGGGGCTAGGATAGAGCATGTGACCGAAAGGGTAGAGAAGGTATTGGGGCATGGCAAGGGAGGGTCTATACTAGTACACGTTGGGACAAACAATGCAGACAAGGAGGGAACAACTGGGATAGTTCAGAAGTACAGACATCTAGTAAGGAAGCTAAAGAAGACAAGAGTGGAACAGGTTGTTCTCTCAGGAATTTGCCAGTAATGG